>CAWVOI010000098.1:0-221091 GCA_963930915.1 Forcipomyia taiwana | reverse complement strand
AGCACTTTTGAGGACCTTTGGGCCACGTTAGCGTCCACGGAGATCCGGAATCCGTCACTCAGGTAAATGTCGAGGTTGACATCCTGCGAGTCGACGCCGGAGGACTCCTTTTGAGCATTCAGCAGGAAGGTACAGAAAAAGTCAGAATTCGAGAGGGCCTGGTCTTGTCCCACTGAAAGAAAATGAGCGGTTTTTAAGTGAACAGAGAACAAATATCAAAGCAGAGGCGTGACTAGGGGGCCTTATCAGTCAGAATAGGGATACTTCTTTGAATTTGAAGCCACTTTGTTTTATTCAAGAGACTCTTTTTCTAATTTTATGGCCATTAGCCAAAAAATTTTGGGCCTATTTTCTAAAATTTGGGACCCCTTGAGTTAAATTAGAGCCCTTATCTCGAATTTCGGGTACCAAGCTTTGATTTGAGTTTCTTTTCGTGGAATTTGAGACCCCTTAATTTGAATCAGAACCCCTATCCTCAAATTTTGGGTCCCTTTCCTTGAAAAGGAGGCTACATTATTTTAAAAGGGGGTCGTTTTTCTAGGAATTTGGGTCCCAAGCTTTAACATTGAAGCCCCCTCAGTCAAAAAGGATGTATCAACTCACGAGTCTGCATGTAGCGCTCCAGGGAGATTCGTCTGGTCTCGAGCTGGCCCTTTGTGAGGGGAAAGAACTTCTTTGGGGGAAAGTACGCGGGCGTGTGAGACGGCAGCAGGTACCGGAGCTTCTGGTGCAGCTCGAGGAGCTGCTTGTATCGCAAGGAACAGTGGAAACAGCCATTGATGTGGATGTTGTAGGCCTGGGGAGGGAGAAAACGGTGTTAAGTGAACGGGAAAAACTGGTTTTTCCGCCTTCTGGTTTTCGAGAGAGCATGAAAGCGGGGACGTGAACTCACGATGAAGGAGCTGCCACTGAGCTCCGACTGGATCTCCTTGACGCTCGGGATGGAAAAGTGCATTTTCTCAGGCCGTTTTCCACAATCTCATGTCAGCCAGCTTTCGAGAATTTGAGGCGTCTGCGTCGTCTTCTTCACATCTAAGGCCGCGAATTCGGTTCCACTCCCTCTTAATTGGACATAATGGGCACGTCTGTGTTTCGTCGTTGGATCTGCAGACAACAAGAGATTCCTCCCACTTGTATTATCTAATAATTCACTGCCACATTGGCGTTGAAGCTTAGGGGTAACTGTAAAGACTCAAAAACTGGAACTTTCAGTGGCAACGTCAAGGAACGTTCAAGAAGCACTTTGATGGGGTGTAAATTGATTTTAATTTCTATAAATTGTTCGTCTGTTTCGTGTCTCGAAATTTATTTATTTACTCGCTGACATAAGTATGGTATAGCTGCGATCTGGTTGCGAGGTCTAGGTAGGAATATAGTTCGGATTCAAAAATTGGAAGATGAGGGAAATTTCTTGAGGGCTTTTTCTGAGTCTTGTCACTTCTATGAATATCAATTTCTTTTCTGGTAATTTTTCAAAAAAAAAAAATCTTGACTTGTAATTTTACAGGGTTTTAGAAAATCAATAAAAATTTAAAGGGTGTTTGAATCGTTCTCAAAGAGTCAAAGACGAATTTTCCGCCCAAAATATTTTCCTGATTCGTTTGAAGTTTTTTTTCTAACCAATTTTCCGGGTTTTAGAAAATGAGGAAAAATTTATATTGTTTCCAAAGTGAAATTTTTGGCCGAAGAAAGCTTGGTCTTCTCTGAATGATTTCTCGAGAAAAAAATTTTTAGGACAAAATATTGAAAATAAAAAATCCAAAAATTATTTCCTCATCTTTATTAACTGCATTCAATGCAATCAGCAAAACCAGCCTTAGCTTAGGCGGTCTTGGCGGCAGCAGCAGCGGCCTGGAGCTTCTCTTCGCGCAGACGATCCTTCTTGAGGGGACCCATGAAGGCGCGCTTGTCGACGGCGGTCTGGAAGCGACCGTGTCCGAGTTTGGACGAGGTGTCGATGAACTTGAGGTTGATCTGTTCCAGAGCGGAGCGCTTGGTGTGGACCAAGAGGGACTTGCGGAGCGTGATGACGCGGCGCTTGTGTCCGATACAGCATCCCTTGATCATGATGAAGTCGTTGTTGACCTCACCGTAGAAGGGGAAGCCACCCATTGGGGTGATGGTCTTCTCACTCAAGTCGTACTCGGTCGAGGCGTTGTTCTTGACGACCTGCAACGAAATGGAGGAAGGTTAGCGTTTTTCTTGGGCAGTCGGGGTTTTTGGGGGTCTCGAGGGTCATCAGTCCTATCATTTAACAATCACGTGAGGATCATACATGACAGAAATATATTAAAAGATGTCGGCTGTCAGTTTTGTCGTCATTTGACATTAAAGTTTGAGGTGGAATACAGGCGCATGTGCTTACAAGCAACAAAGACTTTTTGATTATGAGTAATTTCTAAGCACATTAAAATTTGGGAGTTTTTACAAGCGCATGTGCTTCAATCAAAATCCAAAATATGTAGGTATAGGCGCATGCTCTTATATTCCATCAAAGACGGTGTTTGATAAAGAAAAGATCCTACCTTTCCATCCTTGGTGTGGATTCCAGTTCCTATGCGGTAGATCTTCTTGTTGATCTCCGTACGGTGATGGTAACCCTTCTGACCGGCGCGAGCAACGGTGAAGGCGACGCGACTGGGATGCCAGGCTCCGATACAGGCGACCTTGCGAAGACCCTTGTGCGTCTTGCGGGGAAGCTTCTTGGTGTGCCAACGGCTGGTGACACCCTTGAAACCCTTACCCTTGGTGACGGCAATGGCGTCGATCATCTCGTCCTGAGCGAACACCTCGGTAACGGGGATGGGCTTCTCCAAGTGCTCCTTCACCCACTTGACCTTGTCTTCGATGGTGCCTCCGTTCAGCTGGATCTCCATGATGTGGGCCTTCTTCTGGCCTTGCTTAATCAGGCGGATCTGGAAATACCAAGAATCGGTTAGATGACGGAAGTTGGAACATATCAGACCACAAGTTGTACCTAGACTTCACATCTTATTATTTTTGCCTTTAAGATTATTTAAAGACATTTTTAAGGTGTACAAAATCAGCGTATGGGGGTTCAACCCTTATTCCTTCAGGGCGGATTTCAAAGAAAATTTAAGTCGATATTTTTTATTTTAAATTAACAAATTAGAGGGAATTGGCTTTGTAAGAGGGAAGGACTCACAAAAGTTATTTTGGAAACTTAAAACTTGTTCCTAAATTCATGAAAATTAAGCATAAAATGGAGACGACATCTAGGTACTACTATTGGTTTGAGGTTTGTCCGTGGTATGGTTTTCCCTTGTGTCACAGTCCAGGGACTACACAACGGTGAAGGAATATACCTTGAATCGCCTCCCGAAGGGCAATTTGTTCTTCGACGTTGAGGATCAGCTAGGTATTGAAGACTTTGCCGGCCCCCGTTTTAGACTATTTCGCCCGAGCCAACCGGAGTCGCCTCGGGACTACTTTAGTCAAGGACGTCGTTAATCGAATTTGCAAGAATTTTATGATTTTTACCTGCGAGTGGGCAATGACGCGGATGTACTTGCAGTAGCGGATCATCTTCTTGAACTGATCCTCGATACTCTTCTTGCCCAAGTCATCGGTCCACTTCTTGACGGCCTTGGAGAATGCCTTCTTCTTGCTGGCATACCTGTTGCGAGAAACGTTTTGTTGGCACAGAGCTGCAGAGACAGAAAAGAGCCGACCTCATCCACGGGGGGAGCGGAGATCGGTCTCCTCGCATAGTCGCCAGTTCGACATCATCCCACGAATTGTGGTCAGTCAAAGGCTTGTATGCCTCAAATAAGCTCTCTCACAGTCAAAGTGATCGAAGAGCTGTGGTTTTTCATTAGTTCAAGTAGCTTAGGGGGCGCTTATTTGGCAATTTGGGGAAAATCAGAAGGAAAGCAGCAGTAATTAGGTTTCCACATAAATTTAAGACATAATTACATTTCATCAACTAAAAAGATACGCTCTGGTAGGGTACGGATTAGGGTGCGAAAGTGTATCTACAGATACTGTATCTGAGATACAAATACAGTAGATACACTTGCTCAGATACTGTATTTTGTATCTTGTATATTTTTCTAACTTTATAGGTACAAATTTTTTATGAAAAATAAGCACAATTTCAATTGCCACCATAATATTTGCTTTCAGCATATGACTATAGGTATATGTTTAGTGTTTCCCAGCTCCGTTACCGTTATGTTAAAAAAAAACCTCCAATCGCTTCCGCTTAAATGTATGAAAAAACCTTTAAAAAGTGATTGAAAATGGACAAAACTAAAAAAAAAATGATTGTAGGTTTTTTATTTGAAATTTAGAGTCAAAATAGGGTAAAAGTTTATAAGAAGTAGAGTATTTTATGGGTCACAATAAGATCCTAGGAACTTGCGTGACCCACTGCCCCACCCTTATAGGAAATAGAGGATTTCGCATATTAAGTTCAAAGATACACCAGATACACCAAAAATACAGTAGATACAGTATTTAGATACAGATACTGTATTTTTTTTTAGGATACAGTATTTTTCGCACCCTAGTACGGATACAGTAGCTACCAACGGCCAAAAATCGGTATCTGAGGTATTTTAACGATTTTAGTATTAGATATTTGATTTTACCATTTTTATTTGGTGAAAAATTGCCCAAAATAACTTTTAAATAAGAAATTAAATTTTCCCTTTGGTTTCCTGACTCCTTGGCTTGTATGAAAGTTACCTCTAAATTTCTGTCAACCCGAATACCTCAAGATACCGAAGTTTGTAGGGGAAGATACAAGTATTTCCCGCACCCCACGCTCAGGGGTTCCCGAAACCAGGACTTACCAGTTCTTGTAGAAGCGACGACGGCACTCCTCGGACAGGTGCTGGGCCCAGACGGAGTTCAGGGCACGTGGTCCATGGGGAGTCTCGATGTAGCCGACGGCTCCGACGATGATGATTGGGGGCGTCTCCAGGATGGTGACGGCCTCCACGACCTCCTTCTTGTTGATCTCTGAAAAATTTTAACCCATTAGCACCCGCATGTTTCTTCGTCCCTCTTTCGTCGGCTTTGGAATCTATCAGATCGCCCTAGTTCTATGCTAGTTTGTAATCATTTCTATCATATAGGGATAACTGTAAACTTAAATCGATCATCACGGAAAACCACTAACAATTTTTCAGGACTCGGAAAAACTCTACTTACTGGATCCAGGACGGTCGGCCTCTCTCACGATGTGGGTCATGCCAGCCTTGTACGCCATGAAGCAGGTCAGATGCACGGGCTTGGCTGGGTCATCCTTGGGGAAGGCCTTTACCTTTCCACGATGGCGGGCGGCACGCTTCTTGGGGTAGAAAGCCATGGAACCATGGCGGGGAGCGGAAAACTTTCGGTGCGACTGAAAGTATTGAATTTCCTTGTGAAAAACTCGCCTAAAATCGTCGATTGTGGCTTTTAGGTTAATCGCATGTGAACCGCGTGGCACACAAAATTTACCTAAAAGCCATTTTTCGACCTTTCTTTTACTGATTCGGGATATTTTTCACTACTAAGAGCAACTAGAAGCCCCAATGAAGACTTTTTACTAAGTTTCAAGACGCTATCTTAGTTATTTTACAGCAAATTTACCATTTTTCCGGAAAAACACGACTGTTCTCGGTGACGGTCGAGACGAAAAGAATGTGCCAATGCCGAAACGTCAAGACCTCAACTGACAGCTGTCAAAACGCCAACTATACATGTATAGTTGTAAACAATAACAATTTCTGTGGCAAGAAATTTCGGGCCACGCATTTAATTTCGTGAAATAGCACTCCAGAAGGCCGAGAAGATGTACGTGACGAGCTGGGACGACTTCGAGATCTCCGCAGAGCAGATGTTCATGGGAAACCCCAAGGCCTGCCGCTATTCCATGAAGTACATCCACTCGAAGAACCAGATCCTGCTGAAGATGACAGACAACGTGAAGTGCATCCAGTACAAGACGGAGGCGATGCCGGACCTCAAGAAGATCGAGCGCTTCACGGGGAACCTCGTCGGGCACATGGCCTCCAATAAATGAGACAGATAATTTTATTCGAAAAACAGCCATTTTATTACGAGTAGAGTCCCTGCAGCGCCTCCTGGAGGGCCCTGAGACACGAGATGCGCGACTTGTACCCCCCAGCGATCTCCGAGGCAGTCTCGGATCGCACGAACCGCATGTAGCCCTGCAGCACCTCGGAGTCCGGGACCTGGGGTCCGTTGTTGGAGAAGGTGGGAGCCACGTAGTGGAACGGCACCCCCTCGTCCACGACCGCCGGGATCGACGTGAACATGGTCTGCTGGAACCCGGACGTGAACTTGACCCCCGTGCTGAACTCCGACACCGGCTTCGTGATCTTAGGCAGCACCTTGGCTTTCTCGGCGTTCGCCTCCGCCTTCTTCGCGAACTGGTGGACGATGGCGGCCCCGTTGGCGTTGCTGAACATCAGCTCCTCGATCAGGGCCTCCTTCTCCTCGTTCTTCTTGCGCTTCAGGTCGGCCTCCAGAGCCGCCAGCTCGCGCTTCCGAAGCGTCTCCAGCTCCCTCTCCTTCTCTAGCTGCCTCTCCAGCTCGAAATCCTCCCGACAGAGACGCTGCTTGTTCTTCAGAATCGCGTCCTTGTTCTCCCTCTTGTAGGCCTCGATCCGCTTGTTCGTGTTCACGATGTCCACGTTGTTGGTGAGGTTGTAGATGATGTCCTCAACCTCCTCCAGGTAGTCGTTGTACTCCTCTAGGGACCCGAAATCCTCCTCCTTCTTGTTGTAGTCCCGCAGCACTCGCTTCCGGATCTCCACCTCCTTCTCCACCATCGGGTTCTCGAAGAGCTGCACGCGGAAGTTTGTTCGTCGCAGAGGAATGCCGCACTCTGGACACGACCCGGAGCCTGGAAGAAGCGCCAAAACTTGACTCCTGGGACTCGAAATCACGGTTCCTTACCTTTCACGAACAGAAGCTCCACGCAGCTCTCGCAGAGATTGTGCCCGCAGATGTTGACCATCAGCTTGAGCGACGGGTTCCGGTACTGCGTCGTTTTGCATCTCGGGCAGGCTTTGTCGTACTCCATTTTTGAGATTTCGGCAAAAGCCAGGAAAGAAACCGAAAACAAAACAAGTCAAACCTAGACTGGGAGAATAGCTTGTATAGTTTTTGTAAACAGGCATTTTTGAGCAGACAAAAAAGGTTTCTAAAATTCGCGATATTTCCATCGATTTAGGGTTACAGGACGCCCGTCATCGAACCTTGCAAGGGCCTTTACCGAGAGTTGAAGGCCGATGTAAGGTTGAGGATGGAGGAGGAGAAGGAGCCCCTTATTCCTGCTGAGAAAATCAAGCAGGAAAAACTTGACCCCGTAGATGTCAAGACGGAGCCCAGCGAGGGTCCAGCAGTTCTGGAGAGTGACTTGATTCTAGCAGAGCTGTTTGGAGTCTTGAACGCGAACCCGCCGGATTTCAGTGTGAAAAGTGAGTCTAGTTCGAAGAAGAAAAAGTCCAAGAAGACCAAAGTAAAGACTGAGAGAGAGTCGGAGGACGAGGAGGGGGAGATCCCCAGCAAGGTGAAGAAGGAAAAGAAACACAAGAAGCACAAAAAGCACAAGGACAAAGAGAAAAGCAAGGACAAAGATAAAGACAAAGAAAAAGAGAAAGAAAAGAAATCTGAGAAAAGTGAAAAGGTGAAGGTCAAAAAGGAGAAGCCCGAGAGTGAGACCCGGAAGGATGTCAGCACCGTCGGCGTCATCAGCAGGAGCCTCAAGCGGGAGCGCACCAAGGAGCCGTCCCAGTCCAGGTCGCGGAAAGCCAAGAGCGAGTCGGAATTCTCGCTGTCGGATGAGGATGAGGAGGACTTCATGAGGAGCAAGAGGAAGCTCCGCAACCCGTACGCCGGCAGGACCTCGGAGGAGAGAAGCTCGTCGCGAGTCTCGGGCTGGACGAGCTCTGACAGGTACCGGAGGGAGCGACCGCGGGACTTTTACAAGAGCTACAACGAGAGTCGGCGCCGAAGTAGGAGCAGGAGTCGGAGTCGGAACCGCTCGGACCGACTGAACATCGACAAGCGAAAGCTGCTGGAGATTGCGCGCAAGAACGCCATCAGCATGCTCAAGTCCGGGACGCTGCCGGGAGGCTCGCAGGAGCTCAGAAACAAGCTCGTGGAGAAGCTCGGGGGCGACGGCAAGAGTATCTCCGAGCTCACGGACTACTGCAAGAAGCTCTCCAATGGCGAGGTCAATGGACTTATGGTGAGTCCTTTTCTGAATTTTTAATCCTGAAAAAACTTTTAAATCCTGAAGAATTTTTAATCTTGATTTTCTGATCTAGTTTCTTGCTAAAAAATCTTTTGCGTGGCTGGAAGTCTTGAAAAACATATTTTGGGTTCAGAAAACTTCTTTCATCGTTTTTTGAGGTCTCAGAAGTTCTCAAAACATATTTTTAGGGTCTGAAAAATTTTCTTTAATTTTTTAAAATGTCTCTAGAATTCTGAAGCCTGGTTTTAGCCTTAGAAATTTTCGAGGGCTCTGAAATTAAGGTTTCAGTAGTTTGAAAAGTCTCCTTAATTCTTTAATTTTTTATCCTTTCTCGGCCTTATAAGCATGAAACTTCTTTTGAAGGACCTTTGGAGGATTTCAAAAATATAAGAAAATTTTTGTAAAAGTTCTTTTTTTCTCCAAGATCCTGAATCCTGATTTTCAAGGGTACAAAATCCTTAAGGTCCAGATTTTTTTTTCAAATTTTCTCCAGGAATTTAAATTCAAAACTCAGTTGATATTTTTATCCGAAAACTAATTTTGAATCCTTCTTCAGGACTCCGACTCCGAGAGCGGAGGCGAAGAAAAAGCCTTTCACCACCCCTTCGAGATAAAGGAGCGAGGCCCCATCGTGATGAACATAGCCAACGCCAAGCCCATCGCCCCAAAGACGGCGGAGCAGAAGAAGGAGCTCCTGAAGCTCTTCCCGGTGTCCTCGGGGCAAGAACACCGCGTCACCGAAAACGAGTGGGTGCCAGTCACGAAGCCAGATGAGCCAGTGAAGCCCCCCGAGAAGCCACCCAAAATCATGCAAGTGCAGAACATTGCGCTCCCTCCAACGCCCGCTCCCCCCGCCCCCGAACCCGTTCCTTCCACCAGCGAGGTCCCAAACCCCGTGACCCAGGTCACGGTGGAGATGGCCAACTCCTGGAAGAGCTCCAATTTCGGGTTCTCGAATCCAGAGGCCCACATAGCCAACACGACGAATCCCACGGTCTTCGCAGAGCAGCTACACAGCCCGAGTCTCGACGTCACCTCGATTATCACCAACCGACTAGATGCCATGAAGAAGCTACAGGAGAATCCCAACGACCAGCAGGCCGTCCAGGTGCTGGCTGAGACGCAGAAGAGTGTAAGAAAAGCACCTTTTCCCATGAACTATACTTGAAGAATTTTTTCCTGGTTGTTGGGAATATTAAATTCGAGAATACGACAAACTTTCCTTCAAACTAGTTTTTAAACAACTTCTATGATGATGGTTTAATTTTTTGATAATTTAAATCACTAAAATTTGGGTTGAATTTTTTCAAAGAATTTTTTAAATTCTTGAAATGGTACCATATGAGGTTTTTAATTTAATCTTGGAAAATCATCAAAATTTGAAACCAGAATCTTTACGAATTTTTAAAGAAACATAACCCGTAAATTTTAACTCAGCTGTTTTAAACTATTTCTATGCCTAAAACAAGAAAAATAATTTTAATTTAAAATAAAATTAATTTAGCTCTATTTCTATTTAAGACAAAATGGGCTAAAATGTTTAAGAAAATGAAAAATTGTAATTTCAGATGACGGCATGGGCGTCCTCCAAGTACACCCCTGGACAGTTCCTGGGCAGCACGGGGGCCAACATCCTCAGCGCGAAGGAGCTGGCAGGTCACGGTAACCAAGCGTGGACAAAGAAGGTACTTTTGGGGCTCTATGGCCGACTCTGTGTGATCTATCTCCCTTTCGTGTTTTCTTATGATGAGTAGAAGGGAAAAGCTAAAGCCACTGTCTTCTCTATTGTAGCTCTTCCTGCCGTCGTGGACCCTGGTGACGAGTGCACGAATCCAGTGTAATTATAGCGCTACTCCTCGGAAACCCTCGCATTCAAAGACCCCACCTGAGCGACGCTTCGGGCACTGGCTCGCTGGAGCCCAGAGCGCCGGTCGAGTGAGGTCTCAGAATGCGAGGTTTCTCGTTCAGATTCAAAGACGCTCAGTGTACCGAGTCCTCAGTCTCCGGGTACTCTGAGCGTCCTTTCTTTCTACTCACCATAAGCAAAACTCCCAGACGGGGTGGCTCAAAAGATGGTGGAATTTTTTAAGGGTTAACAAAAATAAAGCCTCTGAATGTGGGCTCCTCTTGAGACTCCCCGCCGAAAACTCAGCCCATTGCCCTGCATACTGGATTAAGACGCGTCTTGATCTATGCAGCGCAGTGCCTCTCCTCTCCCAGCCGAGAGACAGAGAATTTGAAGCCGCTTTTTTGCAGGAAATTCTAGCACATGAGAAGCCCGAGAAAGTGTGAGCTTTGTGAATTATTTTTACGCAGGAGAGTCCCCGACCTTTTTCTAAATCTAATTTCTGCTTCGCCTTCTTTTAGAACACGCTGATTGCAACGCGGCCGGTTGACAGCGGGATGGGCATGCACCTGCTCCAGAAAATGGGCTGGAGACCCGGAGAGGGCCTAGGGAAGGACAAGAACGGCGCCAAGGTCCCGCTGCTGCTGGAAGTCAAGAACGACAGACGAGGGCTTGTTTCGAATTTGGAGGTGAAATCGACAATTGCTTTTAAATTTTTTACCTAAAATTTTTGAATTTTTTAGACACCCAAAATGAAGCCAAAAAGACCCCTAAGGATGACTCTGGAAGGCAAACACCCCGTCTCGCTGCTTGGGGAGATCTCATCGAAGCGCAAGTGGGGAGTTCCGTCCTACGAGGTGGCCATGGAGCAGGGACCTGGACATGCTAAGCTGTTTGTCTACAAGGTCGGTGTTTTTCTCAGACCAAAGCTGCTTTAGACCCAATCAGTCTTCAGATAGCTTCCAAACATCATCTCAGATTCATCTCTGATTCTTTTAAAGAAAAGTATTTTGAGCTCAATTTTTTTCCAATCTCAAGCCCCCAAAAAATCACAGAAATAGTCTAAAAATGTTTCTAAAACCCAAGTCTGTCGTTTTCCAAACAGTCTCAGAAGAACAAAATTTTTTCCTGCTTCTTAAAGTAAAAGAAATTCGCCTTTTTTGTTGCTTGATTCTTGAAGTATTTTGGGCTTTTATTGAGCTTGAAGTCTAAAACTTCTTTCCAGGTGCGGATAAACAACATGGAGTACCAACCCGCGATCGCCAGCAACACCAAAAAGGAAGCCAAGGCAGTGGCAGCCAAGTTCTGTCTCCAGCAAATCGGCATACTCCCAACTTAGAGACTTGTAGCGGTGATATTTTAAATAAACGAGTCAGTCACTCAGTTCAGGCGAGTTTATTCATTCATTCGAACGAGTGGGGGCTCGTGAATGAGTTGTTTCCGCATTTATCTACGAGAGACGTGCGTAGGCCGAAGCCTTAATTCACTAAAACTTTCTTGGCAGCACACACGAGGTACTGCCACGTCAACTCGAGCCAAATGAGCACCTGATGACGATACGAAATCACATTCGGGTCACCCACACTCGTCGAAACCTACTCTCGATACCTCCATTTATGGTTCTGTCTGCAATGTGACATAATGCAGTCACCATATGGCGAAAAGATGGCCTTTTGTGCACTAGACCGGACGCTGCTGAGCTCAGAATGGAGTCATTTGCATGCAAGGTCGATTGAACATTTTTTAGAGTCAACGTTTTAATACAGTTCAGCCGTTTTGGGGACCTTTTGGGCTATGTTTCGACGATTTTGAGATTTTTTATTCACATAAAAAATATTGTAGTTCATCCCCTATTGTTCACGCTCAATTAATTTTATTATAAAGCTTTAGAACCTCAAATTTGTTATTCAAAACCAACAAGGAGGGTTCAAGTTTCATCAATATTTTTAGAATAAATTTAATAGAGGGGTATCTTAGTTACTAAGTAGCTACCACAAACACCCAGGTCAGGTTCAAATCAATAAAATCTCCGCAGTTAATAAAAATAAGTTAACCCACTTACTGTCTGGCCGAAAAGTTCAAAGGCTATTTTTTGGCCAACCTTCTGAGAGCTAAATTTTCTATAAATTAATACCGTCTATCGCGAAAGAGTTGATTTCCATCCTAAGAAATCCTCCAATCAATTAAGACTCCCATGAAAGGAAGATTTAGGAAAAAAAAGCCCGGAAACTCCCCCACCAGAGTCTGTCAAGCCCCCATTGTTTGGTCAATAAACCCACCGTTACTCAACCGCCAACTTTCTCCGCCTCTTCAACAATGGGAACGCGAATGTCGGAACTGAAAGAGGTGCTTCAATTGAACGCAAGCAATTTATTAAGCCAAGAAAGTGATTTTCTGCTCAATCTGCTGCCGGAGCTTCGGGTCACTGCCTAGTACTCCTCGGCTCCCTCGCCTTCTCCCTCTCCGGAGTCCATGCCGACCTCCTCGTAGTCCTTCTCGAGTGCAGCCAAGTCCTCACGGGCCTCGGAGAACTCTCCTTCTTCCATACCCTCTCCGACGTACCAGTGGACGAAGGCTCGCTTGGCGTACATCAAGTCAAACTTGTGGTCCAGACGGGCCCAGGCCTCGGCGATGGCCGTGGTGTTGGACAACATGCATACGGCACGCTGGACCTTGGCGAGGTCACCTCCAGGAACGACGGTCGGGGGCTGGTAGTTGATGCCAACCTTGAACCCAGTTGGGCACCAGTCGACAAACTGGATGGTGCGCTTGGTCTTGATGGTGGCGATAGCGGCGTTGACGTCCTTGGGGACGACGTCTCCGCGGTACAGCATGCAGCAGGCCATGTACTTGCCGTGACGGGGGTCGCACTGAAGGAGAGAGAATGAGAATGTTAGTTTAGCGAATCACCAAAAGGGATTTACTTCTAGAGGGGACCTAAAATTTCTGTTTCACCAACAACTTCCAAAAACTTACTGAAAAAATAATATTTGTCCCCCCTCTAGTCTAAAATTATCTTTAAAAATTTTTCCTCTTAGAAACTTGTCTAAAATTTCGACTTCCCAATTTTGGGTTTGTCTAGATGCCTGAAATTCATATTGGTCTCTCCTCTAATCTAAGAGTCTCAAAAGGTTTAAGACTCAACCATTTCAGAAGGAAAAAAAATTAAAGGTCTTCCTCATTCCTGAGACCGAGTCAAACTCAGTCATAAGTCCCTCGTCCAGCCTAAAAATCAGACTCAGAAATTCAGTTCCTTAGGAACGTATCCTAAGTATCTTTTTCCCAAATGTAAATTTGTGCCTCTTCTAGTCTGAAATTCTCCACGATTGAAATGGAACGAGGAAACGACTTACGAAAATTCGTCTTCAAAATTCCTTCTGAATCCCAAAATTGATGTGCCCCCTCTGGTCTAAAATTCTCTCAAGATATTACCAGAGCCTCATAACTGCCCCCCTCTATGGCCTAAAAATCTCTAGGGAATTATGACTCACCTTAACCATCTGGTTGGCGGGCTCGAAGCAAGCGTTGGTGATCTCAGCCACGGACAGCTGCTCGTGGTAGGCCTTCTCGGCGGAGATGACGGGGGCGTAGGTGACGAGGGGGAAGTGAATGCGGGGGTACGGGACCAAGTTGGTTTGGAACTCGGTCAAGTCGACGTTGAGGGCGCCGTCGAAGCGCAGGGAGGCGGTGATGGAGGACACAATCTGGCCAATGAGGCGATTGAGGTTGGTGTAGGTGGGCCTCTCGATGTCCAGGTTGCGTCGGCAGATGTCGTAAATGGCCTCATTGTCGACCATGAAGGCGCAGTCAGAGTGCTCCAGAGTCGTGTGGGTCGTCAGGATGGAGTTGTAGGGCTCCACGACGGCGGTCGAGACCTGGGGCGCGGGGTAGATGGCGAACTCGAGCTTTGACTTCTTGCCGTAGTCCACGCTGAGACGCTCCATCAGCAGGGAGGTGAATCCAGATCCGGTGCCTCCTCCGAAGGAATGGAAGATCAGGAAGCCCTGGAGTCCCGTGCACTGGTCAGCGAGCTTGCGGATGCGGTCGAGGACGAGGTCGACGATCTCCTTGCCGATGGTGTAGTGGCCTCGGGCGTAGTTGTTGGCGGCATCCTCCTTTCCGGTGATCAACTGCTCGGGGTGGAACAGCTGACGGTAGGTTCCGGTACGGACCTCATCGACCACAGTGGGCTCCAAGTCCACGAAGACAGCGCGGGGGACGTGCTTGCCGGCTCCAGTCTCGCTGAAGAAGGTGTTGAACGAGTCATCGCCACCTCCGATGGTCTTGTCCGAGGGCATCTGGCCGTCAGGTTGGATTCCGTGCTCGAGGCAGTAGAGCTCCCAGCAGGCGTTTCCGATCTGGACTCCGGCTTGGCCGACATGTACGGAGATACATTCACGCTGGAAGAAAGCAGAAGCGATCATTAGAGAAAAGTCCACAGGAGACAACTTTGGACTTAGCACTTGTGTGGAAAATAGATGGGCGTGTCCTCGTTAAAACTTTTTTGGCTAATTTAAGCAAAAAAAATGATTTTTGACGCACGGAAAATGCGGTACTTTTCTTGGAAATCACGAATCTGGTGAAAGTCAAAGATGGCGGCCCGAAGACCGGCCACGTTGACGTCATCGATTCGGTTTCCGCATTTCTGTCAAGCTATTTTTGTCCTTCCCCGAGGAAAATATGCTCATTGGACTCACCATTTTGGATTGAGTAGTTGGCTTTCTTCAAATTAAATTGAATGAGATTATGAAAAGGGTTGGTCGGTGACGCTGACGTTTTCAAGGCGAAAATTCAACGGCTAATGTGCGAAACCCGAGCAAACTCGGCCTTTTATACCCCCGAGTTCATGAGAATCACGAGGTTCACGCCTACTGAGTTCACTTCGGTCGTTCATTTTCGGCAAATATCCAACGGTCATTTTGAATTTTGTTGAAAGTTTCGGCCAAAACAGGGAATTTTACTTGGACGCGGAATCGACTTTCAGGAGCTAAAATGCCCGCAAAAACCGCCCCAAAGTGCATCCAGTGCGAGAAGAACGAGTCCAACCTGTGGCGGACCTGCGACTTGGGTGTCTTCTGCCAGGAGTGCTTCGAGAAGAACGAGAAAAGTGCAGAAGCCAAGGAGGCGGAGGCTGCTGAGGCAGAGCTTGCCCGGATAAACAACAAAAAAACGCGGGGCCAGAGGGGCCACAAGGCAGCCAGCAACACCAACAACAAGACCCGGGGACGGAGATGTGAGTTGAAAGCTAGTCTGTTGTCCTCGAGCTGACCCGTATTTGTTTCCTTCCAGGCATCTTCAAGAGACACGCCATCAAGACCCCCGCCATCTCCGCCGTCTCGACGACCCGCGACAGCATCTTCCACGACAACATCTACTTTCAGAAGGGGGACATCGTGAGTCTCATGGACGAGGAGGACAACGTCTTCTACGCCCAGATCAAGGGGTTCCTGGTGGACACGTACCTGGAGAAGTCGGCCTTCATCACCTGGCTGCTCCCGTCGACCCTCAGCCCGCCTCCCAACGACACCTTTGATCCCTGCACATACGTCATCGGCTACGACGAGAGCTTCCCGAGGAAGCTGGACACAATGGAGTTCGTGATGCACGCCCCCATTGACTATTGGAAGATGGAGGACTCGCCCTACTCCACCAAGCACTCGACTCGCGGACAGGACAAGTTTATTTGGAGTAATCTGGACTAGGACCGGAATTTATTTTCTAGAGACTGTTAAGATATGGACTAAAGACTGACAGACGAACTGAGGAGTTTCAATGAAAATACTCTGAGAAGTTCTGAGGGAGCCATAAACCCGATATTTTAACTAAATACATTTTCAAATACGTACCAACCGACAGACTGGAGTCATTTCAACAAAACAATTAAAATCATTATGAAAAAATTTTTGTAAAAATTCATTAATTTAATGGCTTTAAAAATATTTTTAAAGCGTATTTTTTTCGAGCCAAAAATGTGTATGAAGGACTACAGACTTCTATGTTCGTTAGTCTCATGGGAAATTGAAGCCTTTCAGTGGCCAAAAAGATTATTCTCAATTAAAACAAAAATCGTTCAACATCTTATTTAATCTCTTCTTTGTTCTCCTTATCCTTAACTTTCTTCTTGGCAGCGTAACTTAAACTAGCTTTATCAAACTCTAAAGGAATAATACCCAGGTCCCCGCTATACCGATTCTTGGCGATTTGGAGGTACTTTTTACCCCTCATCGACGTCAGCCTCTTGTCCTGGATAATCAGAACGTTGTCGGCCTCCTGCGACGCCTTCGCTCCCCCGAATATGGATTGAGTCGTCAGGTCCTCGGCGTCCTTCTCCTTCCTCGGGTGGATCACCAGCGTCACGTGGCAGTTTCTCTTCGTCGCGAACGTCCTGGAGGTAAATTTGAAAATCATTTGGGCTCTAAACGTAGAAGCTTGTACTAGAGGGGGAACCAAAATAAGTGGATCCTTTCGTTTTCAATTTTGGAGTCGAAAAATTTTTCAAAATTTCTTAAAGCATTTTTTAGGAATTTTTTTATCAACTTGAGAATTTTTGTTCCAGGTTTTATTCATAAAATAACAAAAATTCGTTTTTCAAATTTTATTTTCTCGATAAAAAGTCTTCAAATTTTTTTGAAAAACTATTTTTCGATAAAATGATTTTTGAAAAACGTAATTTTGCAGTTTTTGAATAATTATTAGTTTAAAAATTTTCAAATTTTTTTTTAATGAAATGTCTTTAAAATGTTTTATTTTCACTAAAAAAATCATGAAATGTTGCCCTATTTTTGAAGATTTTCCTGTTTTCATTTTTGGCCTAAATAATTCCAAAAACAACTTACGAAATTTTTGTGCCCCCTCTACCTCTAACCTCCCTGTGATTACCTACCTGAAGGCCGCCACGACTGCGTCTTGCTTCCAGAACCGGTCCATGTGCTTCACCTCCTCCGCGATGCCCATCATGAACTGAACATTGTCGATGATCACGTGGTGGATGTCGTGCACGTACTGGGCGTGCTCAATAGCCTCCATCACCACCTTGATGGCCTGCTGTCCGTGGAAGGTCATGAAAAAGAACGGAAGCTTCTCGAACTCGTCCGCGAACCGCTCAAACTCCCCCAGGTTCTCGTCCAAGGGGATTCCAGCAAACTGACGGAGCAGCGTGGAGGCGAGTCGCGAGTTCCGGATCTCGAAGGAGCCCCACAGCGTGTTGACACCCTGCATTGCGAGGTCCAGGGAGTACTCGGAAATGAAGGTGGTCTTGCCGCTGCCAGTTGGACCCGTCAGCACCGTCAGCTCCCCCTTTCGGTGGCCCTTTAGGAACTTGTTGAGACTCGCGTACCTCCGCCACTTGACGCCCTGGACCTTGTCGAAGTTCTGGAGGTCGCTCAGGACGTCCTGACGCAGCACGGCGAAGGTCGTGATGGACTTGTGCTGAATAGGGCGGGCCTTGGAGTAGATCGAGCGGAGATCCAGGCCCCGGGAGAGCGCCTCGAAGGGGGTGGGATGCGAGTCGGTGGGACAGATGAGGAGACAGCGCTTCTCGTCGAGCTTCTTGGCAAAGTTCTTGGCCACGTCCCAGCCCGTGGTGTCGTAGCTGAACCACAGGACGAGCTTCTGGTACCGCTCGAGCACGGGCAGACACTCCTGGGGCAGCCTACGGAGGCTGTCGGGGAGGCAGTAGATGTCGGCGGGGATTTTGGCCGCCACCAGAGCCAGCACGTCCATCATTCCGAGCACGAGAACTGCCGTCGAGGAGCCGCTCTTCTTGTGGACCCCGGCCAGTCCGAAGCTCACGTTCCCGAGCGAGGTCTCGGTCCCGTCGGGCCTCAGGACTCTGTAGCCGACTGTGCGCTTGTTGGCGTCCGTCACGGGGAACAGCAGGGACCTCGAGGGCCTCTCGAACATGCATTTCGAGGCAGTGAGGCACTCGGGGGTGAGGAAGGTCAAGCTAAAGTCGGTCAAAATGGAGGAAATCTCGTCTGGCGGGAGAGTCGAGACGAGCTGGCTGCTTTGGACTACGCTGGCTGGGTCGAAGGGGACGGGCTTGGAGCTGCTGAAGGCCTCCTGGAAGGCCAGGAGCTCCTTCCGGGACCGGGCGGAGGAGGCCCCGCTGAAGAACTTCTCCACGCTCTCCCACTTCAGGGTCACTTGGCACTTGTGGCAGATTAAATCTCCTGGAAAGAAAAGGGTCAATAATGAAGGACTTCAATGGCTTGCGAACCTGAGGTTTTGTTGAGGAAAACGGGCGGTCGAGAAGCGCTCTTCCCGTCCTTGTCTGTGATGCAGATGGGACAGCTGGTCTTGAGACAGTTGAAGCTCTCCTCCAGCGGCCTCCCCGAGAGCCTCAGGGCCTTCTTGACGTGACTGAGGCTGAAGGAGGGGACCTTCTCGGCGCTTCTGCCGCCGTCAGGCTCGCTGCAGAAGGAACGCGAGTTCGAGGACATGCACCACTTGCTGATTCTCAGTATCTGGTCCCATCTCGGCTTCGATACGAGGCTGTTCATGTTCTCTTACTCACAACCGCGTTAAAAACATTTAGAAAAGTACTAAATTAGCGAGAATTTGGAAAATATGTACAAAAGAAAGTGCGAGTCTTTGTTTATTTTGCCGGCGCAATTTTCAATGTTTACTTTTACGCGCAATTACGAATGCGTAAGCTGCGATTGCGAGAGTAGTATAATGGGCGTCCGTGAGATTTTCTAAGAGGGGGCAAAATTGACTGAAATCATGTCGTATTCGCGAGATTAATTTTTAAAATTTTTTGTGGTTTAATAAAGTTCTAAATTACAAGTTTAAATTTAGTTTGAAAAAATTTCCATTCAAAAACTATCGTTCAGAATCCATAAATTTTTTCAAATTTTCATGTCAACCTTTCTCCAAAAAATTAATTTTTCTCCTGGAGTTTTATCGGTGAATTTTGTTCGTAAATAAATGGAGTAAAATTTTGACAGCGAGCGCAATGTTGCACCCACGTGTGCATCTCCACGCCGACGCCCATGAAAAATTGACAAATTGTATATTGACCAAAACAAACCTGCGATAAAATTCATTCCACAACAAATGGAAAGAGACCGCAAGAAGAATCTCTGCCGGAGATGGAGCGATCAGGAGGTGGACGGGCTGTTGTCGATATTCCTGGACCAGATCCAGAAAGACCCCTCCAAATACGAGGTGAGCCTGGAGGTAAATTGTTGAACGAGCAAAACTAATGAATTTCCTGTCTTTCAGAAACCCACCCTTCAGAAATACTACAAGAAGATACTCAACGAGACTCCAATGTTGAAGAGAACTAACATGCAGTGGACGGCAGTGAGGAACAAGATGCACTACCTGAAAGGCCAGGTACACTGATTTTAGAACAATTCCAAGACCCAAGATTTTTAAACCTAATATGTTTAGTACCAAAGAGCGCTGGAGTGGCGAGAGGAGAACCTCAACGAGCTTTCGAGTATTCCCGAGGACGAGGCCATCTTCCGCTTGCAGGAGATTTGTCCCCATTTCGAGAAACTAGACATCATTTTGAGCCTGCGCCCGAATGCAACCGCCCCCAACCCGACTGACGGAGACTCGAGATCCGACTCCACTTCCACCCAGATGATGTTCAAAACGGAGCCAGTGGTCTATGCGGAGCCCTGCTCTGGAAACCCCCTTGAGCTCTCTGCTGAGGAAAATGAGCTCCCCTCGATGGAAGATGAGGAGTCCCTCGAGACAGGAAGTCCCCCAAGGGCGAAGAAAACGAGAGGATTCCTGCGACCGAAGCGTCAAGCCGACCTGCTTCCGGACGACACGCAAGAGGTGGAGCTGCAGCTGAGACGGGCAAAGTGGGAGTGGAAGAAAGAGCTCCGGAAGAAGAGACTCGAGCTGAAGATCAGTACCGCAAGGGAGGTTGAGGAGCTGCGAGCCAGGAACGAGCACACAGAGAACATGCAGAGGATCCAGCTGGAGCACGAGCAGCAGATGGCGAGGGTAGCTGCCGACGAGAGGATCCGCAAGTTTGAAATAGAGATGAAGTTCAAGGCTCGATTTTCAACTGATGCTTAAACCTCGGCAACACTCTCTGACCTCAAGTCTTGATCCACCTCTGGTTCAATTCAGTCCTGCCAATAATTTAATTTTGACCTGTTCAGAAATTAACTGTCATACGTTACCTAAACACTCTCGAGACTGATTTCGTTGATTTAAAATTAATTTAATTAAGGTACTAGTTTAGGTACTTCTCAGTTCCCTTTTTGGAATAATCCATCCAGTTTAATTTTATTCACTGATCGAATAAAAAATTCTGAGAAGCTCGAAAGTACCAGGACAATTTTACAAAAATTATAATCTAAAATTATGAAAGAGTTCGAGAGTCTTAAAAGCTATAAGAAAAGTCCAAGTAAAGCTAAATATTCCTCCAAAGGTATTTTTTAAGTGGCCAAATAAAATGATTTAAAAACCCATTTCATGCACTCTAAAAAACAACCGAATAAAATATGTTTGTAGGAAAAATTTCGACAAAAAGCCTCCCAGAGAAAAATCACTCGTAGCTAATTAATTTTTATTTCCTTAATTTAAGTAATTCCTTCTCACACAGCGATCCTCTCCTCGTTAAATATGTACTCGTACTCGCTAATTTTAAAACGTCATTAATTCAAGTAATTCATGGATAGTTGCGTGATCTTCCGAACTTCATGTAGGCCCATACATTCACTTCAAATTTACAGTCCAATTCAGCTATCGGCAAGTCGATCAAAAGCGGGATAATTTTAGTTTTGACTAGTGGAAATTCAAACTTGTCTCCGGGCCCCTCCTTACATCCTCTCGGGGCAGCGCGTATGCACGATCGATGGCTTCTCAGAAGCGTCGCCTTCCTCCGCCTTGGGCGCGACATGGACGAAGATTCCCGGCTTGTTCTCCGTTTGGGCGAGGAGTTCGTGGCTGGCACCCGGCGTCAAGGAGGCCAGGGCGGCTAAAAGATCTTGGTTCACAATGGGTTCACCCTCCTCACGTGGTTCCCAGCCTGAAACGATTTTCGTAAGCTCAAATAAATTTTCGGTCACTTAGGGGGACTTACCTGCGGGGGGAGAGGCCGGGGGCGAGATTAAGAACTGTTTGTAGGGCGCGGGGGGCTGAAGGCTCTTGTTCGTTATAGGGGTCACGGGCTGAGCGAAGTAGCAGTTTATCAGCAGCGTCTCGAACTTGTACTGGTGCAGCTGGATTCGAGCATTGGCGGCAGATATTGGGCTGGAAAATTTTCTTGGCTTTAATTTTCTTGCTTAAACCCTTGAGAAGATTTTTCGTAACAAAACTTGGGGATTGTCGGGATTAAGAAACTCTCCAAAACCTAATTCAAAAGGCTCAAGAAGGTCAAATTATTGCCATAGACTTTTCGTAAAATGTTAAATGAATGTTCTGGACTTCAGAAATTCAGAAATTTGCCTTAAAAATGTGTCTAAAAATACCTATATGGCTCTTAAGGAAATTGAAGATTTCCAAAACAAATATTTGAAAGTTTTTGAATTTTAGAAATTGGAAGAGTCACATTTTCTGACTTTTGGGAAGATTCAAGTTTGGCCAACTGGAAACTCAGAGGCCCATGTGGTTCTTAATTTGAGTTAAACGTTCCTAAAAAAATCATAATCGAGAGTCTTTTTGGCATTTTGCCCATCGTGAGAGTCAAGAATTTAGATGTAGGCCACCAAGCTTCTTCCAGAAAAAATCCAGATTGACCTTGAGAAAAACCTTCTATAATCGAGACCTCACCTGTCGTAGTTGACCCTAAAAGAGAAGAAAACCAGTCAGTAAAGCTCACAGGTCTCGCTAGATTCCTCGTACCTGAGCCTCTTGAAGCTCTTGAGCCACTGAAACGTGACGTTCTCTCCGAAAGCCTTGAACAGGCTCTCCAGCTTCTCCTTCGACTCCTCGCTCGCAAACACCTCCGAGTTGATGTTCGTCACTATTATGGACTTTGGCAGGTCGTCGAAGCTGTCCTCGTCCACCTTCATCTCGCTCTCGTCCTCGTCGCAGATGACTGGATGGTCGCAGGGAAGGCCATCGGTCGAGTTGATGAAAATGTCCCCATCTTCCGAGTTGGAAACGTCGTCCTTCACATCCATGGTGTTCTGATTCCGAATACTTCAATACAACTAAATTCCGATCTTGATGTCTGGAATGCCAAGTATTTTTCGGCGACGTGAAAATTGTGGTTTTTCTTTAAACTGCAAAAACTCACCGAAATGACGCATATCTGGGATGACTTGCTTTGGAAAGCAACCGGCGACGGCCCGAGCGTCTCAAGAGGTCGAGTGAGACTGAGTTCCGGCGGATTTGAGCAATTTGCAGCCCGATTTTCGATATCAGAAGTTACGCGTTTTGCTTTTTATCAACTTTTCCTTGTAAACAAACGACTTTGACAGCTGCTGTCAGGCAGAACATTCAAATGACCCGTTATTTTAGCACGTGACAGAAATTTCCTAAGTCAATGTTTTAAAAATATAATTTATATTTTCCAATATTCTTTTTTATATAATAAAACTAAATTATTTTAACATTTCAAATTCAATTCAATTCAATTTTAATGAACACCGAAATTCCTATTTTCTTCAGTTATTAAAAAAACAATTCATTCATTGGCTCTGTACCTTCAAGCATGGAAATTTTTCCGGTCGGTCGCTCTTCTCATGGAGTGGACTAACAGAGCAAAATTTTTAGCCAATTTTCGTGGAAGTTTGGATTTGAGACCTACTTGGATCGAAAAAAAAATCTCCCAAAGGGATTTGTCACCAAAGATGGGAGCTCTAGCCCCCGTACTTTGGGAGCTAGAGAAAACCAAATTTTGGTGAAATTTTCATATACAAAAATTTCAAAACATTCGATTTTCTCTAGCTCGCAATGTACGGGGGCTAGAGCCTCCATCTTTGGTAACGATCACTAGAGGAGCCTTTAGAAACAGCCAGCAAGAGATGAGCCTCTGGACTTAGGTAATTTTGGAGATCCAAGTCGTCTCAAATCCAAACTTCCGCAAAAATTGGCTGAAAATTTTGCTCTGTTTGTCCACTCCATAAAAAGAGCAACCGACCTGAAAAATTTCCATGCTCGAAGCTCTGTACTTTGTTGAAAGAGCTTCGATGGCGCCAAATCGGGGATAAGAAAAATTGCAAAAATTCTTCTAAGTTTTATTTAAAAATCACATGATAACCTCGTCCAAGTCGAAAGTGATGCTCTCGTCCACTGAAATCCCGCTCCAGAAATTATCCCCGGCCACCTCTGGAGCCGCCACAGGAGTCGGATCCTCGCGTGGCTTCTTCTCGGACTTGACTCGGCTCCGAAAAACGAAGGAAATCACCTCCCTGACGTCCTCCAGACAAAGCTCCTGCAGCAGGTCGTCCTGGAAAGGCGCCCCATGGTGCTCGTACTTCATGAGCTCGTGCATCTGAAGGGTTCTTCCGCTCTTGCGGCCCTTTGGGGAAGTAACAAAGGGAGTTTCGTCTTCTTCGGTCCCGAAAAACGAGCTATTGAGACCCTCAGGGATCTCGCCGTCGCCGTCACAGGAGCACCCCAGGCTCTCGTGGGTCAGACACGTCTTGAAGTCGTCGGGTAGGCTGAAGAGATCTCGGAGCTCCTCGTCGCTGAACTTCATGGCATTCTGGCTCTTCTGGTGCTCGATCACTCTCTCGCCCAGCGACGTCTTCGAGACCTGTCTCTGGAATATTTTCTCCTCAATCGTCCCACACGTGAGCAAGCGGTAGATGTAGACTGGTCTGGTCTGTCCGTCGCGCCAGATCCGCGACATCGCTTGGAGGTCCGTGGCGGGGTTCCAGTCGTTGTCGAAGAGCACCAGTCGACTCGCCCCCACAAGGTTGAGGCCTGCTCCTCCGGCCTTGGCGCTCAGGAGGAACACGAAGGAGTCGGAATGGGGTTTGTTGAAGGCGGCTACGATCTTGCTCCGGTCGGCTGCGGGGGTGGCGCCGTCGAGGCGGAGAAACACGAAGTCGCTCTCCCGGCAGAGCTCTTCTAGCATGTCCAGGGTCTGGCTGAAGTACGAGACGAGCACGACCTTCTCGTGGTACTGGTACATTTTGACTATTAGGCTGTGGACCACCTGGAAGCATGACAAGGGGTGAGAAGCTAGAAACCAGGTTCTTTCAAGCCTTCAGACGCGAGTAGAATAAACCTTCGTTTCTTAAAGTTACCGTAGACAAGAAAGTAGAAGATCTCTATTTTTGAATACTTCTTTTAAATCCTTGAATTCTCTCCAACATTTTCCATGAGAAAAATCGAATAAAATGATACAAATATTGGTTTTAATGATTTTTTTATGGTGCGTTTGCGTATGGCCTGTTCATTCTATCTACTAGAGTGCCCCCAGCAAAATTATATTTCCAAAAAGTGGTCTGGCTTGAGAGATTTTAAGAGTTTTCATGATTTCTGCTTTCAAAATTATAAATAAAATTTTTAAAATTTCTTTTGACAGAAAAAACTAAAATTTGTCACCCCCATTTTCCCATTTTCCCAGGTATGGGTAAAGTTACTTCCGGAAATATGTTGAGAAGCGCCATATCGGGTCCTTTCCAAAAAGTCTTCAACCTTAGGATAGGGTTTCGGGAGCACTAGAAGCTGTACGGTTTAGTCGCTCACCAGATCCTCACAGTTCTCAGACTAGGTTATCAATAGTTCTCGAAAGGAAACTGCTTTTCCTAAATTTCACTGAAGATCGGACTTTTGGATTTTTTGGAAACAGGCCCCTTCTAGAAAAGGTCTCTATGGTCATAAAACTTATGAATTGACTTACTTCTATCTTCGACGAGTCGAACATGCTGATCCTGCTGATGGAAGGGGGCAGGAAGCGCTTGAAGTCCCCCTCTGCCAGCAGCAGCGGGTGATTGCAGATCTTCTTCAGCACCGTAATCAGCTGGAGCGGTAGAATGTCGCTCGTCTCGGAGTAACTCACGAGGATTCGCGCCGTGGTGACCTTCTGGAGCTCCGAGGGCTCGCAGAAGACCACCACCTCCTGCTTCGGGGGCAGGTACTTCCGGTTAATCTCCTGAGTGCGTCGAAGGAAAAAGGTGCTGGTGATCTCCGCCAGCTCGGCGGCTCTCTTCTGGCCCAACTTCCTGTACTCCTCCAAGATCACGCTCTGCTGCTGCGACTGGACGATGGGGGTCTCAAAGTGGGCCTTGAACTCCGGGTAGCTTCCGAGAACACCGGGGTTGACAAAGTTCACGAGCGAGAAGAACTCCTCGAGGTCGTTCTGGATCGGAGTTCCCGTGAGCAGAATCCGGCGCTTGCACGAGTTCTGGGCCAGCAGAGTGGAGGCCCTGATGGTGCTGTTCTTGAGACGGTGGCCCTCGTCGCATATCATGAGATCGAAACGGATCTCGCTAATGTCCTCGTGCTGCTTCACGAACATCTCGTACGAGACGATCATGATGGGGATGTGGTGGGAGCGAGCGAACTCGTGGGCCTTGTTCTTGGAGGACACCTCGAAGGAGTAGATGCGGTCGTGCTCGAGCCACTTGGTAATCTCGTGCTTCCACGAGTCCACGAGGCTGCTGGGAGTTACAACGAGGATGTTTCTGGCGATCTGGAAAATATTTTTTTTATTAAGACTCAATTTTTCAAAAATCGAATTTTTTAAAAATTATTAAGGGCCAAGTTTCGGGGTCTAAACCTCCAAAGTATATAACGGGGGTTTCAAAATTTTTAGAAGACTTTTAGAGCTCTCTTCTGACTCAAACTAGCACTGATTTGTAGATTAAGGCCTGTTGACAATTTTTTGACACCACAACAGATCATTAATAAATTAAATCTAAATGTGTGAACGATTTGTAAAAGAGATTATAGCTGAATATTCCGAACTTGGGAACTAAATTTATATTAATTTTATATATATATATTAATGCTTCTTGTGGGTAAAGCCAAGATTTTTAAAACAACTTATTTCTGATGAAGCTTTCGGCTTTTAAGCCATCCTCAGCATCAATTGAAAATAGAAGTTAAATTTGGAAAGTTTTCCGAGTGAAGAGGCAGTTGGAGTTTTATAATATATCTCAATTTTGACAACTATTTGAGGCCAGCCTTTCCAAATCAGAATAAGAGATTTTGGTAATTTTAAATCCTGTCCTATAACAGATTAGTCAACAAGACTCGGATGAAGAAACTTATGAATTATGATTTTTACTTCACGCTGAAAAATTTATGGGCCCTGAAAAATGAACTGAGACTCACCGGACTGCCATAGGGACCCTGCTTCAGGAGCACGAACATCAGCGTGACGCACTGGATGGTCTTCCCGAGCCCCATCTCGTCCGCCAAAATGGCTCCCTGGCACTCCACCTGATTCACGACGTGGAAGCCCATCACTGCCTCGTACAGGAACTTGACTCCTTGCTGCTGGTGGGGTCTCAGGAGCCTTGCCAGTCTTCCTGGAATCACCACTGGCACCACTGGGACGCTCCTGGTGTTGTACTTCATCTGATGGTCGAACTGGGGACTCGGAAGGACGATCTCGGCGTGACTCACGGGCTTTGGGGGCTCCAGCTGACTGGCATTCGGCTCGACCAGGACGGTGGCGGGAGGGGTCTCGCCCGACACCACTGGCGAGTAGGTGGGGGACCAGGAGCTAGCGGGTTCCTCGACACTCCCGTAGTTCACGACCCTTTCGAACTTTAGGGATGGGGAGGGAGGAGCTGGCGGGGTTTCCAGAATCGTGGGTGGACGGAAGGGCAGGCTCAGACGGGGGCACTTGGCGGGAGGGGGCGTGGCCTCTGAAGATGTAGCTCCGGCCACGACTTCCACGATCTCTAGCTCCTTGTTCTCCAGGGTGATCCGGCTGCCCTCCTCCAGGTCGCTCTGCTTGAGATTGTAGTCTGTGGCGACGACCTTACCCTTCTCGTCTCGCAGCCTGGCGACCTTCCCCGAGATCTCCAGAGTCCCATCGCCCTCCCAGGTCTTGTGCTTCTTGGTCGTAATTGGTCCCCAGACCACGTTGAACTTCAGGAACCTCTTGGGTGCCGACGGAGACTCCGCAGACTGCTGAATTGCCGGTGACTTGAAGGCCTGTCTTACGACTTTAGGAGTTCCTAAGCCAGGAGTCAGCTTTCCTGAGCCAGGAGTCAGCTTTCCCGAACCGGAAGTCAGCTTTCCCGAGCCAGAAGTCAGCTTTCCCGGCTGAAAGGCCACTTTTTCCGAAACCAGAACGTCGAAACCCCCGATCTGGAACTCTGCCCCTTCTTCTATTCTGTGTTTCGCGAGGCTGTCAGACCCGATGTAGCGTCCAGAAGCCGACTTGATGTGAAAGAAGCCGTTCCTGACCTCCAGAGTCCCATCTTCGTCGTAAGTCTTGTGTTTCTTCGTAGATTTCTTGGCGAAAACGACCGAGTACTTCTCAGAGGCCGGCTGGTCAGTATTCTCTGTTGTCGTGGAAGCAACGGCCAGTGGCAGCTTCCGGAGCTCCTTGACGTGATTCTCGCTGCTATGAAGGATCTCCGTGAGTTCTCGGGACACCGTGGAGGATCCCTGCAAGGATGGGGCCAGAGATCTCCGCATTTGTTTATCTTGAAATCGAGTCGACTATTCGCGCGATTGGAAATTTGAAAATCAGCTGATCGATGGGCGCTTTTTTGTAGACTGCTTTTGAAGTTTCAGGGGTTGTCAAACTCGTTTGTCTACTCAGTTTATTTTTCTTGTGTGTTTCGGCGAAAATAATGCAAAACACTGAATTTTAATTATCGACTCAATTACTAGCAATTACGGTACAAACACACGCTTCTTAAAATGTCTCTGGAACAAACAGCTTGTGAAGGTAAGCCCTGGACTCGCAAAAAAGACCTCAGATAAAAACTTCAGATAATTGCAGATCTCAAGGCTTTCGAACGGAGGCTCACCGAGGTCATTGCATGCCTGCAGCCCTCCACCCTGCGATGGAGAAGTAAGAAATACCGCCTCGAACTGGCCTCAATTTCTGCCTTTTCAGTTGTGCTTGTGACTGCGGCAATATCGATCTCAATCGGAGCATTCTTCTGGCTCACCGACCCGAAGACGTCCGTGGTGCCGCTGTTCGAGTCGCTGCTCCTGCACCCGCTCTTCGCCATGTCATCCGTCGTCCTCATCATTTTATTCTGCTCTGGGATCCACAAAAAGGTCATCGCCCCCCAAATCATCACCTCGCGAACCCGGTCCGTTCTGGCAGACTTCAACCTGTCCATCGACGACTCCGGGAAGCTCATATTAAAACAAAGACCTAATTAAGTATTCTGAACTGGTATTTTACTCGCTAAAATTGGCAAAGAAAGGGTGCGGAAATTCTCGGTATCCGGTAGCTATCGTTATCTCAGCGGTAGGGTAAAGTTCGTTTGTGGAACACTTCAGGCCTTATTTTATTCATTTATTTTCTTTATTTTATAACTTGGCTTTCCGGAATTCCAAAGGGTCAAATTTGGTCTCAGTGGATAGATAATTTAACAAAGAACCTGGAAAAAAAATTAAGGGCCCTAAAATTTTTTCAAGAGTTTTTATTGAATTTTAAAGTTTTTGGGTTTTGGTCGAATTGTGGAACAGAGTGTCATTTGTAGAACAGGGGTGGTCGAATTATGGAACAAGGGAATTGCAAGGAAATCCAAACCAGTCTAACTCCCTTAATATTAAGGGGATCCTCTTGGGATTTTTTAGGGGGGTACATGGGGGAATGAAAAAGCCCTCCACCAAACCAGAAGTTGGCCCGCCGCCATCTTGGATTTTTATTCTTGACTATATAAATGCATGGGAGTTGGCTCAGAAAATCCTTTATTGTCGCGTTATTTTACAAGATAGGACCCTACTTGCTCTATAGCTTTTCTAAAGAAAACTTCAACCAATTTTTTGATATGGTTAGATTTGATATAGCTCTTAAGGTACTAGCGTGAGAGTCATGCAAAGTTGAGAAACGAAAAAAAAGTTTTTCTTTATTTTCTGGTGGCGCCCTCTTTTGAGATAAAAAATTGTTACTTGCACCAAAACTACACGTTAACAATCCCTTTGAAAATGCTATCAACCATTTAGAACAAATGCTTATTGCGGCCAGAAAAAATCAAAAACTAAAATTAAGGGATTTGTTGGGACATAAACATTTTTAATCCCTCATTTTAAAATTATGAATGGGCAGGTTGTCTAAATGAACGGCGATGATTAAATTGTTCTCGAAAATTAAGTTATCGGTGAAGATATCAAATTTGTCGAAAAATATGTCAAAATTACGAAAGTACCTCAGATACCGATTTATGGTCATCGGTAGCTATCGTATCCGTACCCTGAAAAACTTTCTCATGGAAAATTTGAGAGCCTGTAGAAACTTTGAGTCATAACAGGTTGGCTGGTAAGTCCCCGGTCTAACAAAGAAAAACACATTTTTTTTGTCAAAATTCGTTTTTATTATTCAACATAGTTCCCTTGAAGAGCGATACAACGATTATAACGACCTTCCAATTTTTTGATACCATTTTGGTAGTACTCCTTCGGTTTTGCCTCAAAATAGGCCTCAGTTTCGACGATCACCGCTTCAATGCAGTCAAATTTTTTCCCTGCGAGCATCCTTTTGAGGTCTGAGAACAAGAAAAAGTCGCTGGGGGCCAGATCTGGAGAATACGGTGGATGGGGAAGCAGTTTGAAGCCCAATTCATGAATTTTTTCCATCGTTCTCAATGACTTGTGGCACGGTGCATTGTCTTGGTGGAACAACACTTTTTTCTTCTTCAAATGGGGCCGTTGTGCCGCGATTTCGACCTTCAAACGCTCCAATAACGCCATGTAATAGTCAATGTTGATGATTTTTCCCTTCTCAAGATAATCGATAAAAATTATTCCATGAGCATCCCAAAAAACAGAGGCCATGACTTTGCCAGCGGACTTTTGAGTCTTTCCGCGCTTCGGAGGCGGTTCACCGGTCGCTGTCCGCTCAGCCGACTGTCGATTGGACTCAGGAGTGTAGTGATGGAGCCATGTTGCATCCACTGTAACATATCGACGCAAAAACTCAGGTGTATTACGAGTTATCAGCTGCAAACACCGCTCAGAAACATCAACACGTTGTTGTTTTTGGTCAAATGTGAGCTCGCGCGGAACCCATTTCGCACAGAGCTTCCGCATATCCAAATATTGATGAATCATATGACCAACACGTTCCTTTGATATCTTTAAGGCCTCTGCTATCTCGATCAACTTCGTTTTACGATCATTCGAAATCATTTTGTGGATTTTTTCGATGTTTTCGTCGATAACCACCTCTTTCGGGCGTCCACTGCGTTCAGCGTCCTCCGTGCTCATTTCACCGCGCTTGAATTTTGCATACCAATCAATTATTGTTGATTTGCCTGGGGCAGAGTCCGGGAACTCATTATCAAGCCAAGTTTTTGCTTCCACTGTATTTTTTCCCTTCAGAAAACAGTATTTTATCAAAACACGAAATTCCTTTTTTTCCATTTTTTTTTCACAATAACAAAAGTTGCTTCACAAAAGACGCTCTATCTCACAAACTAATTGACTTACAGACGTCAAATTTTGATACGAATCATTTGAAGGTTGGTACTATACAAAAATAATATGCATTTAATACTAGCGACGCCATCTATGTCTCAGACCGGGGACTTATCAGCCAACCTGTATGTTTTTTAGGGTGAGGAAAATACTGGTATCTTGAAAAAAGATACCGGTATCCGGTATCTACCGGTATCTGACCGGTATCTGGCGGTAACTAGCGGTATCTTACATAGATTCCACAGTGTCTCAGATTTTAAGGCCGGTATCTAGAACATTATTTTCGGTACTCAGAGAGTGTAAGGTTATTTTGTTAAAAAAATAATTTTTATTGGATTTTTTAAAAAAGAATACGCTATGAATAAACTTAAGAAAAGCATCATCGTAGAGCAAAATGTGAAAAGGAACGAATCCTTCCAATTTCCAAAAGCCCCCTGGTTTTGCAGTAGTTTTGGCAAAAACATAAATCTCCCTGGATACTCTGGAACCTTAGCCTGAAACACATGCACAATAAATTTTAAATTTAGCAGCAGATTGGTATTTTATTTAATCGGACTCAATCTCAAAAATACAGTCTTCATTGACAAATTCTTCCGTAATAAAATCAAACTCTTCGTTGATGTCCAGTTTGTCATCATCCATCAATCTCGCGTTTAGATAAACAATTGCAACTTTAGCTGTCGTATCACTGTTGAGTCTATTTCGAAGCTTAGAATGCAGCCAGCCAAAAGACGACCAGGCTCGTTCGGACGCAGCACTTGAGGTTTTTTCATCAAAAGCCGTTGAAATAATGAAAATACCGCAGATACTGAGATACCGATTTTTGACCATCGGTAGCTACCGCAGATACCGGTATCCGGTAGCTACCGTATCCGCACCCTAATGTTTTTCCATGATTCGCTGGATTTTTGGCAACCTCAGAATTTTGAAAAGTCAACTCAATTGGATGAAGCCCTAGAAGCTTTCATACCATAAAGAAAAACCATAAAGAAAAAAAAAATTTTTTTTGCTTAAGTCAAATCTTCAATGAACCTCCCTCGCCATTTTGGAGCTTTTATGAGACTTAAAATTACGAACAGACGGACAGACCTCCACAATGCAAAAAACGTCATAATTTTTCTGGCTTCTAAACGTGACTTTTATTGAGCTAAGAACCTACGAGCTACTGCCTGACCCCGGCAACTTGGGTTGATGGCCCTCGCCGCCCTTGAAGATGTTTCCGTCGAGGTCCAGGGCGAAATTGTAGTCCGTGGGGTTCACCAGCGCGTGCTCGATGGCCTCGTCGATGTTCTTCTCCGTGATGAACGTGGGCACCTGCGTCTTCTGAGCCAGAACTGCTGCCTCCACCTTTTCCCGCATCCTCTCCTTCCGTCTCTCCTTGTTCTCCAGCTTCTGAAGCACGTACTTCTGCTTCTCCTCAAACTCCCTCGCCAGTCGTGCTTCCCTGGCCCTCGCGCACTCTGCATTCCAGACGGCGTTCTTGGCAACCGCCTCATCCCACTCCGACTGGATCTGCTCGTCAGACTTGTGGAGCACGCTGGTTTTGGCCTCGTTCCGTTCCACCTCCGACGTCAAAAATGCCCGAATGGCCTTCATCTGAGTCCGGTAGATGGACGACTCTTTGTACATCAGGGCTCTCTCCTCTGGATCCTCCACCGGTCGCTCCGGGACTCTGAACACTTTGGTCTTTGCAGTTCCGAGCCATCGGGGCTTCCTTCGCCATCTCACCTGGAGACTCAGACTGTCCACTATTTCTGCGCTCTCGCAGATTAGACTCCTTCGAACCAGCGCTCGCAGCATGATTTGTGAGGAGGAAAGCCGGTTTCGCTGTTAAAATACCCGATTTATCTGGGACGAGAACGTGCAAGTTCAATTATGAAAGGTTTGTTTACATCTGAACAGCTGACTTTGACGTTTATGTGACGTTTGGAGCTTTTCACTCCAAGCGAAGTTCGAAGCCCCAGAATCGCCAAAATGCCTCGCCACAGCAGATCTCCGTCCCGTTCGCGGTCCAAGAAGTCCAAGAAGAGCAGCTCCCGGACCCGCAGCCCCTCGAGGGACAGACGAGACGACCGAGATAGGTCCAGGGAGAGACACAGACGTAAACGAGACCGAGACAGGAGTCGAGGCAAGCGAAGCAAGTACTCGAGACGCCGCCACAGCTCGAGTAGCTCAACGTCCAGCAGGTCCTCAGACAGCCGTTCCAAGTCCTCCAGGTCCAAGAAGACGACAGACAGGTCCAGGAGCCAGTCGGTGACGGCCCCTACTTTCGTGCAGGAGAGGTACAACTTCTCGGAGGCCGTGAGTGTTCTGGACCGCGGGAAAGAGGCCATCGAGGAGATCGACAGGAACGAGTTCGCCCCTCAGACGTTCCTGAGCTCAACCTCGACGACGGCCTCCAAGAAGCTCCCGGAGAAGGTCACCATCGACCTGAAGAACGAGAAGATCCTGCTGCCCCAGATCGAGACCGAGACGCCCGTGGACTCGCTGATCCACCCAAAGTTCTTCGGGGACGAGGAGGAGCGGATGAGACGGTGGATTCGGAAGCTCTACCAGTTCAGACAGAGACAAAGCAACTCACTAAATTAGGAAAAAATTTAATTCTTAAAATGAAAAATAAACCGTAAATTAAAGTGATTCAATCAAAGTGACTTTAGCCCCACGCAGGACTGGTGCAGTAGTAAAGGTTCAGCTTGCCGCTCCCGCCGTAGCAGGCGTAGAGATTCCGGACCGTCTGGTCCGGCGAGGGGGCGAAGTTCTGGTTCACGTACAGGAATATCCGCTCCTCAGCGCTCAGCTTGAGGTACTTGTGGATGAACTTGATGATCCAGCTGATCTGCTTGTCCTGATCCACGGCCCATTTCCTGGTCTTCATAATCGGGGAGTTCCCGACTGCGTTCAGAAGACAGTCAACTACAAAGAAATTTCATTAGGCGGCCACTTAGGAACTCTTTCTCCTACTCTTGTTGGTAGCCTCCTTGCTGGGCTCCCGAGACAGCTCCTTCTTGTCATCGCCAGTCTTTTCCAAGGTCTCATCGGACATTTTTTCTCAGCGCAGTTTAAATTCCAAGTCTTGTTATTGTTGTTATTTTCCAGCAGACTCTAGACTCACTGAAAGGTGTACTTAGACCAGGAGAGGGGCAGTCTAGATAACAGAGTGACTAACCAAAATTCGGCCGACTCAAAACATTTCGAATTCGTCGAATAATTCAGGAAGAAGAGCTCTGAAAGGCTTCTAGAAATGGTGAGAGTGGTTCCTAGGGTTCAAAGAAGAGACACACTATGAAAAGTACCGGAAAGGGGGATAATTTCATTGAAATCAAAAGTTGCTGAATCACAGACTCAAAACATTTCCACGGAGGTCCTAATCGAAACATGCATCTTCCAGGCTCGTCGATATGATTCCCGTACCACAATCTTCTCTCCGGAGGGCAGACTCTACCAGGTGGAGTACGCCATGGAGGCCATCTCGCACGCCGGAACCTGCTTGGGGATTTTGGCCAAGGACGGGATCCTGCTGGCGGCGGAGAAACGCGACACAAACAAGCTCCTGGACAACGTCGTGTTTTCCGAGAAGATCTACAAACTTAACGAGTAAGGACCTGTTTAGAAGCAGAGTTAGAAGGTTAAAATTAGGGCTCCTTTGGAGGTGGAGAAGAAACCCCCATTTTGCTTTCTAAAAACTGAGAAATTTAAAGCCTTAAAACTGAAATCTTTAAAATCTTTTAGGTAAGATTTTTAAGGATCTTCACTTGAACACAATTTAAGGTCCTTAAATTCTCAGTAACCAAAATTTAAAAAAATTAATGGCTCTCGATTTCCAGAGACATGGTCTGTTCCGTGGCCGGAATCACCTCGGACGCCAACGTCCTCACCAACGAGCTGCGTCTGATCGCCCAGCGGTACCAGCTGAACTACGGAGAGCCCATGCCGTGCGAGCAGCTCGTCTCGTACCTCTGCGACATCAAGCAGGCCTACACGCAGTACGGAGGCAAGCGTCCCTTCGGCGTCTCGATCCTCTACATGGGCTGGGACAAGCACTACGGCTACCAGCTCTATCAGTCGGATCCCAGTGGTAACTACGGAGGCTGGAAGGCGACCTGCATCGGCCACAACTCTCCAGCTGCCGTGTCGGCTCTGAAGCAGGAGCTGAACGAGAATGAGCTCAAGTCTCTGACGGAGGCGGAGGACCTGGCCATCAAGATTTTGAGCAAGACTCTGGATATGACGAAGCTCACGTCGGAGAAGATCGAGATGGCCACGCTGACGCGGGAGAACGGGAAGACCATCATCAAGATCCTCTCCAACACGGAGGTCGACAAGCTGATCGAGAAGTACGAGAAAATCGAGGCGGAGCTGGAGGCGGCGAAGAAGGAAAAGCTCGCCCAGAAACCCTAATTTTAGTTTTTAATAAACTTTTCATCTTTAACTATATTTTTCGGATCCGGTAATTGACTGACTGACTTCTTTCTGAGGCAACTTTTTGCCGACAAAGGTTATCCAAAAAACGTCCAGCTTCTTCATTCATTTCTTATATTAGGGACTAGTAACTAGCCGCCAGAGTGGGTTGCATTTCTGCCTTACACGAAAATGAGGTCATTTTAAAGTTCTAACGGCCCCGATTTTATGAAGGGAATCAAAAATTTTATTAGCTTCATCTACAAAGTCACTCGCTCAATGTTGTACCACCGGTTCGTCTTCTTCACCTTCCCGTACCTCCCCCGCAGCACCTCGTGCACCAGAGTCCGCAGATTCACCAGGCTCCTGACAGCTGCTTCTCTCTCCCGCAACACCTTCCGCCACTCCTCAAAGATCTGGAGGAACTCTTCGTCCTTGGAGAGGAGGAACTGCTGGTAGTGGGCATCGACGAGAGCTGTGGTCCACTTCAGAAGCCTTGAGTCGAAGTCAAAGTCGTCGAAGGAGTCGAACTTGGAGTCGAAGGCGATCTGCTTGTCGCTCTTGAGCTGCACCAGCAGGACTTTCAGCAGGTTTTTGCTCTCGTCGAGGTTCAGGAGGGTCCTGAGGGAGGAAACCAGAGCCGAGTGCTCGAAGCTGCAGGCCAGGACTGCGTTTAGAAGGCTTCTCTCCTCCCCTCGGATCGCGTGCTTGAGGACCGAGCCCAGGACGCCCTCGGGAAGGGTCCGGAAACGCAAAAGGGCCGCCTTGAGGTCCTGAGACTTGCCATTTTTGAGCAGCAGAGGGAAGACTTTCTCGGCTATCTCCCACTCCGAGGCCCCATGAGCCTCCAGACGCGAGATCAGGACCTCGACTGGCTCGTGGAGACGGAAGTTGGCGGTGGGGTTCGAGAAAACCTGGATGATGGGTGCCCCAACCTCGCAGTGCTCCTTCACCTGCACGTCAAAGTGGTCCCTGAACACCTCGCAGATCTCGTCCTCCACTGCCTCCTCGGACGCAATAGCTGGCAGAATCTTTGGGGTCGACATCTTCACGGGCTTCAGCTTGGTCGAGTAGACCTGGGACTCGTCAAAGGTCAGGTTCTCGAGTAGCAGCTCGCTCCCGTCGCAGTTCTCCAGCACGACTTTCGGGTGACTCTCGGACAAGCCCTGGTTCTGGCTGCCCACCAGATCGGCCAGCTTGTCCTTCACCACCTTGAAGGGGATCACGGAGAGGTACTGGCCGGCAACGAGGAAGACGCTGGAGCGCACCGAGGAGAGCTGGGAGTTGCTGAAGAAGACCTTGAAGTACTGCTTGGACTGGACGACCTTGTACTCGGTGTTGTAGAGGAAGAGTATGGCGCCGTCGAGGTTGACGGTGGAGGCGTAGATGGCCACCAGGTCCGGACTAATCGCCATCATCGAGAGGGGGACTTCCGAGTTGACGATGTTCAGGGAGCCGATGAAGTCCGACTGCAGGCGCTCGTTCGTGGATTCCATGATGGAAGTTCGCTTGAAGCGGCCACTCTCACCTAAAATTTTAAAAAAATACGATAATTTTAACCCATTGAAGGATAATTTTTTTGGCTGAAAATGGGTTAGAAAATTTTCAATAATATTTTTTAAAAAATATTTTGAACAATTTTAACCCATTTCTTGTCAGAAGAAATCAAGAAAAGTCCAACATTTTTATTTTGGTAATTTTTGAAGGACATTTAAACCCATTTTAATCGAAAAAAATTTAGAAAATGTGGTTAATTATCCTGAAATTTCGTTGGAAATGGATTAAAAATTCATATTTCTCTAGAAATAAAATTTTAAGGTCATGAATATTGGTTAAAAATTTGTTCAAACTACTATTTCCGACCAGTATAAATTTTGTTTTCAGATTAGAGAAGTATTAACCCATTTTAGACTGGTACAAAAATGGTTTTCGTGATCAAGAATAATTCACCAACGGCCGAAAAATTTTACCAATTTTTCTTGCAATAAAAAATATCACCCGTTTTTTAAAAATGGGTTAGAAAGCTTTCCTCACCGAAAACAAGGAGTTGCGGCTTGTTCTGCATCTCGCCCACGCAGTAGCCCACGATGGGGTCGCTCGCGTCCACGGGAATCCTCCGGAAGCTCCCACTGGGCTGCAGGTCCTCCTCCTGGAGCTGCACGAAGCTGAGTTCCAGCCCGTCCTGCTCACGGCTGAAAAACGACAGATACCGTCCGTACTTCTCGTTGAACCCCACGGTCACCTGGTGGACCTCCTGCAGTTCGATCTCGCGGTGCTCGCCCTCCTGGTTCCGCTCAATGGAGACTAGGGCGCTCTCGACGGACTCGCAGAAGCTGTTCTTGTACAAGATGAGGACTCGTCCGTCCTTTGCCTCCACCAGGTCCTGCACCTCGCGGAACAGCTTGGTCTTCTTGACCTTCGACACGTTCTCGGTTTCCTCCGTCCAGAGCTTGAGGTTCTTGCTCCCGAACACGCCCACGTACATCTGGAGGCGGTGGTCGAAGAGGACCTTGGAGGAGAGCAGAGGTCTCTTGTCTAGCACCCACACCTTCTCCTGCTTGTTGTCCTTCAGTCTGATCAGGATGACCATGTTGTTGCTGTAGGTGACGACCACCCGGTCCTCCCTGGCGTCCGAGGCGACTCCCACGAACGAGTCGCTGATCTTCACGAGGTTGTTGTAAGCCAGCAAACTCGCCATCTTCCTTCCGGCTTTTTCTGGCTGAAAACTGAAGAGTTATTCGCTTTTTCCGAGTTTCACGTTCGCGTAAACAAAAACATGCGGGCACCTTTGGGAATCAGCTGATCTGCTAAGACATTTTAAGGCAGAGAAATCTGACAGGTTCCAATTCTCGCCGGATTTTCCACGGAAAAGCCTTGTCAATGCTCGTAGACATTTTCCTCCACTGTTTCAAGGTTTTCCGGGAAATATGGAAGCCAGATCAGGTGCTTTTGGGCGAAGAAAATTCCTGTTGACAGCGACCTGTCAAGTTCCTCTGTCAAATAGGTCTAGGGAGCGAACATTTGTTTCCAAAGTTGCGAAAATCGAAGTCGTGCAAGGGAAAACAAATGGTTTTTGGTAACTACTGGGACGTGTGATAGGAAAAGCCAGTGCCAGGATGAACGGTCTCGAGGTGGAGGTTCTGAACAAGATGAAGAACGCCGTAAAAGCCAAGCTAAACGAGATTCACCGGGAGTCGCGAGGCAGCTGCGGACAGTTCGCAGGCCCCGAGTTGCCGGAATACGTGATGATTCTGCTGGTGAACAAGAAGAGCCAGAGCCAGATGGAGTCCTCGCTAAAGCGATTCCTCGGGACCAACACCAGCACCTTCGTCCGGTGGCTCCTGGAGGTGGTGGGAAAGCTGCAGGAAATCAGCCTGCCCACGGAAAAGCGCAAGGTAAGCCGGCTCCTGTCCCCATTTCCGAGATTGACAGCGTGTTTTTCAGGATTCCGAGTCCCTGTCGTCCATCACGGATCTCATTCGGGAGGGCCTCATCAAGAAGGTGAAGCAGGACCTGCAGGTGGCGGCGGCAGTGAAGACAGAGGTGATCAATATCGACGAGGAGGAGGACGGGGAGGTGGTCAGCGAGAGACTGAGGGTGAAGGAGCAGCTGGAGAAGCTGCAGCAGAAGATTAACAGGGCCAAGAAGCAGCTGCTGGACCGGTCTAAGGAGTCTGGAGCTCAGAAGGCCAAAAAGAAGCCAGAAACTCCGCCCGAAAAGCGCCTGAAATCGACCCTCTCGAGTAGCAAGAAGCCTGACTCGAGCCTCAGGAAGACTGATTCGGGTCTTCAGAAGCGAGGCAGAGGCAGCTCGAGGTCTCCCAGAAGTCGAAGGAAGTCGACGAGCCCAAGAAAGAAACCTAGCTCGAGGGAAGGACGCCAGAAATTCAGCTCAGAGCGCCGAAAGTCGCCTCACGAGGTGACTTCTCCCTGTGGGAAGAAGCTGGAGCACTCTCCGAGATCCCTGAGACTCCTCTCGTTGTCACTGGGAGCTCCTGAACCCCCAGACAAGCCCCCAGCCAAGCCTGCCAGAGTCTCCCGGACGCCTCCTAGACTAAAAAGAAGGAGCCGAACTCCTCCCAGACCGAGAAGAAGGAGCCGAACTCTAGAGACGACATCCATAGGCCGAAGAATAGTCGAGAAGTACGATAAAGAGAAGCTCAGGAACGGAAAAACTGCCAAGAGACGGTCTCCAGAGCCTCCTAGACCCCCGAGGTTTCGCCGGAAAAGGACCCCGGAGAAGCCAGAGCCGACCACTGTTGACGGCAGGAAGAAGCTGGTCTCGATAGTGGCGAACGTCCCCCGACCCGAAGAGACCTCCAGCAAGAGCTTCAGGACCTCGCGGCTAGACGAAGCCCCCCGTCGGAGCTCCCCCCGAAGACCCTCGCCCAGAGACCCCAGCAAGCTCATGGACGCCCGCGAGAAGCTGAACCAGATCCGGAGAGAGAAGCTCGTGGTTCACATAGAGAACGACTTTGCGGCAGACGTCATCGATCTCAACACGGATGACGTCATTATAGTGGAGGAGGAGCCCGAGAAAATCGACCTGAACGAGACCATTGAGACTGAGGAGCCGACGACCAAGTTCGTGGTGACAATCTCCGACCGCCAGAAGCGCCAGTCCGCCACCCCAGAGACTCCAGCACCTCCGGCGCCCAAGAAGGCCCGCATCTCGCCCATCCGCTTCGACCCTGGGGAGCCGGAGAGACCCCCGAGCCCCGAAAAGAAGCCCCAGATCGTGCGTCTGGACTCGGTGTTGTCAAAATTCGAGAACCTGCCCTCCCTCGGGGCCCCTCCGAAGCCCAAGGAGCGCTGCAAGTTCTTCCCCAAGTGCTGGGACTCCTCCACCTGCGAGTTCTTCCACCCCTCGACCTCCTGTCTCGCCTTCCCGGCCTGCTCCTTCGGCGACAAATGTCTCTATCTGCACCCCATGTGCAAGTTCGACTCGGCCTGCATTCGCCCGGACTGTAACTTTATGCACTCGGCCCCCAAAGTGGCTCCCACGGTGGTGAAGAAGGTGGTGGTCGTGCCAATTGTGCCTCGTCCGACCTGCAAGTTCTTCCCAAACTGCACGAACCTCAGCTGTCCCTTCCTGCATCCGAGGTACTGCAAGTTCGGGCAGTTCTGTCTGAGCAAGAGCGAGTGCCCGTTCTATCACGAGCTGCCCCCCAAAGAAAAGCTGCGGTGGAACAACGACTGAAGCCGGATCCCAACTCAAACCTCTTAAAGTGAATAAAGAAAAGTTTCGATCGTTAAATTTTGCTCTGTGTTACTCATGAGACGAATGTGTCCGTCTGTCTGTTCGTTTTGTCCTCGTCTGAGTAATGTTTGCGTCTCAAAAGCTCCGAAGTCGGTAGAAATAGGGACCTGCGGTTTTTGCATGATGTAAAATGTTACTTAAGGTAAAAGAAAATATTTTTGAAATTTTGAAAAAGTCACCAGGAACGTAACTAGAGGGGTTTTCCGTTGTATCAAAGTTCCACATTTTTCACCCGATTGAGCTGAAATTTAGCTATGTTATTGCTGATGTAAAATCTCACAAATCGTTGAACCAAACTTGGCTTCTATTTCATTCAGGGACGGAGCTAGGGGTACCCAACTTTTGCATGGGGGATAATTGTGAGTGTCTTCTTGAAGCATTGAATCATTGAAGGTTTTAAAACAAGGGAAAGACAATTGGGTTCCTTTTCTCTCAAAATATTAAGAATATTTTTCTAGGCTCTAAAGCTTCCTTTTTGAGGACTTTTCCTGACCCTTTAGCTTTCTATCTAGGGTCCTTATTTTCCGAATACGAGAAAAGGAACTCTTCCTCGCGCCCAAAAAACCCAGAACAGGACCAAGAAAGCCTCGAGTCTGCAGTCGTTCTTTCCAGACAACACCCAGTTACCTCATAGCATGCCGCAGAGCATTCGCGTTCGTTATGAGCAGGGCGAGTTTTTATATGACATTACATACAACTTGCTTTTTTGTCATATTTGGAAGGTAAGGGCATATTTTATGATTTTATCTCATTTTGCATATTTTAAGTTTTTATTTCATATATTTGATTTTTTTTAAAAATAACTTTACGTTTTTTAGGTTTTAAGTGGATTTTTTACATATTTCTTATCACATTGTGCAATAATTTTCATTAGGCTTACAAACCGCCATTTTTCAACAACTCGCTTTCTTTGCTCTGGCCACAAGGTATTCAATACGAGAATGTCTTACTCGTAGTAACAGATGCCGCTAGTCATATGCTTTCTGCCATGACCTCGCTTCAAATTTTGTTTCCAAAAATGCTTCATTTGACGTGTTTCGCTCATGGCCTTCACCGAGTAGCAGAGTTCGTCAGATCAAACTTCAAAGAGGTCAACGAACTGATTTCAAGTACAAAATCTGTTTTCCTAAAGGTTCCTTCTCGAAAGCAAAAATTCCGAGAGATTTGTCCTGAACTTGCCTTACCCCCGAAGCCAATAATAACGCGTTGGGGGACTTGGTTGGAGGCATCCGTGTACTACTGTGAAAACTTCGAAAAAGTCAAAACAGTAGTAGATTCACTGGACGAAAAAGGCTCTGAGTCAATCAACACCTGCAAGAACAAGTTCACAAACCAACAAATCAAAACTGGCTTAGTTTTCATCAAGAGTAACTTTAGCAAAATCGCTAATTCCATAGTTAAACTTGAGATTCGAGGTTTGCCATTGACTGAAAGTGTCAAAATATACGAGACTGTTCAAAAATCTTTAGAAGCAATGGCTGACTTGAAGTTTTTAGAGAAGATGAAAGCTGTTAACAAACGGAATCCTGGTCTTAAAACTATTGTCGCAATCAGAGATATACAGGAAGGTACAAACGATAAATGCAATACCGACCCATTCATTCAAAAGCTTTCTCCAAACGAGTTAACGATGTTCAAGTTGGCTCCAGTGACTTCTGTTGACGTTGAAAGAGCATTTTCAAATTATAAGGCTATTTTAACAGAACACCGTAGATCATTCACTTTTGAAAATCTTAAAAAACATGTGATTGTCTATTGCAATAGAATTGTTCTATAAAATAAATTAATTAATATTGAAAGAAAATTTTTTTATTGTGCCATTTGTTTTTTTTTAAGAGCATATTTTAGGTCATATTTGTCCATTTTTGAGAACTTTTTATAGTGCTTTTAATGAATTTTTAAGGGCATATAAAAACTCGCCCTGGTTATGAGAGGCAAAAAGATCGTTGGTGAACTTGGCTTTTTCTCCATCAGCATCTCAAGAGTCATGTCTGCGGCAAGGCGCGAGGTGAGGCGAGGCGAGGCAGGGCAAAATTCATTCCAAACATTCGCCAGCTCGGTCCTTCTTCTCGACACACACTCCGGCTTATAGGTTTGAAGAATTTTATGGATGTTGGACGTTTCTCTTTGCTCGACTCTTCGTCATCGTTATTTTCTTTCGAGATACACACTCAGCTCCGTATATTTGTTGTTTTAAAGGTACAAAAAATGTATTTTAATCATCATCAACACGCACATAAGCACACATACTTGAGCCGGCTTGAGGTTCTGGCAGCTCCCAATACCAGTCCCCCCGATCAGATACGGGAGTCTCCGGAGCCTCGGGAGCCTCAGTCGGGTCCCAGCATCCAGATCTCGTTACATGCACGGAGATCGTGGAGTCAAGACGCGACGCGAGAGAAAGAACAAACGCAAGCTGAAAAAATCAAGTTCTCTTATTGCATACCGTTCGTTGCCATCATCAAATTGAAACTGGTTTTCGTATAAAGTTTATAGTATTTTCCCGCTCACACTCCCTTCCCTGCCTCCGACTCCGACGTCTCCGAGTCCGACTACCCAATATTATCAAAAGCGTATAAAATTGAAGAGAGAATCATCGCACGTACTTCAGATTTTTTCTGCCTCACATTACGAGTATTGTGGCTCGGCGGAGAAAAAATAAAATAAAATGCCCAAAGTCAATGAGGTGTATTCAAACCCATACATTAATATTACATCTGAAGAGATATTTTCTTTGCCTTATGAATAACTCCACGCTTCTTACTGAAAGGCTGAAGGCTGTCATGGTGATTCCGAGCGTTCTGAAGCATTGTTGGGCTTTCTAAAGGGCTTTGTGTCTCTCGAAGGCGAGAAATGACCTCTGGTTAGACCGACGGACATCCATATTGGGTTTAGTTGATCTTTAACGTTCTAACGTCTATCGAGATTTAAAGCACTTATATTTAATTTTCAGCAACAAAAATTATGAACTGGCTTTCTTACGGTTTATTATTTATTATTTTAACGTTCACTTTTAAAAATTAAAGCTGGGTGAAGGAAGGAAAATCCACTCAAACAATTTTTGGTTTTTTTGTTGTTTAATGAAAAATTTAGCCTAATATTTTAGAATCAAGAATACAAAAGTTTCAAGGAAAAAAATCATCCCTGCATTGAAGGGTTAAGGTTCTATAAACCATTTCATCATGACCTTATCTCTCCAGTATGAAATTTCACATTGATCAGATAGAGTATTAATTAGTACATAAAAGGGTTAAGTGCTTACAAATATTATATTTAATGAATCAGAAAAATTATTCTATATTTTTAGTTAAATCATATAAAAATTTCATGGGACAGAAAGAGCATTAGTGGGTTAAATTCATAAAATCTCATATTTTTAAGGAGCCAAAAAATTTTGGAAAAAGCCAAAAGAAAAAGTTAAATTAAATAGTAAACACAAATGAATGCATTAGAGGGTTAAATTCTTCAAACCCAGTTTTTTCAAGGAGCAAACAAATTTTTGAAAAAGTCCACAAGAAAAAGTTAAATTGAATAGTGAAAACTAATGAATGCATTAAAGGGTTAAATTCATAAAATACCATTTTTTCAAGGAGCCAAAAAATTTTTTGAAAATGTCCAAAAGACTACAAAAAACCAATGAGTGCATTAGAGTGTTAAATCTCCAGAATATTGTCAAAAATCGTGGTTGTCAAGAAAAATTCCATCATGACCTTGCGCAACTCCCAGCCCTCCCCCGCTGACAAATCCGACGATAAATAAGCTGCATCTGAGATTCCTCGGCGCCCGGCTAAGCGAAGCTAAATTGATTGCTATCTTTTAATATGCATAACTATAATCAGACCTTCCATGCAGGCATGTCCCGAGAGTCGTCGTCGTCGTCATCATGCCGGGCCAAACTGGTCTAGCCGACTATTTAAACGCCGCTCGCACGACTCCTAGCTATCTCGCCATTTCCTCTGATGGCTTCGAAGAAATTCGCTAAATTTTACGAGCACTGGGTTTGGGAGTCGGTTTGGAAAAAAAGTCCGTGATTAGAGGTGGATTGGCGTGTCTCTCGGCTAAAATATATGGACTTGACATCAATAAATGATGACGATTAGAACCATCTCGGGGACCGGCTCGGCTCGTAATTTGCATAAATTAGAAAGAACAAATCTCTCAAAGCGAGCCACGGCAACGAGAATTGAATTCTTGTGGGGGGGAGAGAGGGCAGTGAAATCGCTCGCTAGAAATATTCTTGAGTCACGATCGCACAGTTGATCCTATTAAAAGATACATTATTACGACTTTATGGTTTGTACCATTTTACATTTTATTATTGGTCGACTAAGACTATTTATTTTCTTTCCGAACTTTATATGATACATTGATTTCACACAGTCGAAGACTCCGAGCCAGAGCCGAGGCAGCATGTAAGGCGGATGATGATGATTGTGTTCGATGCTGGAGAGAGATTAAAAGGGTTGGTGTAAAGCCCAGGGAGCCAAGTCTCTGATTGGGAAAAATCTCTTCCTGGAGATCGTAGAGGACGGTATCTAGAGTTCATGAAGTGGACTCCGTTTCGTAAGAACCATAGAGAAGGATATCTAGAACTAGATTCTCAATTCTTCAATTTAATTTTTTAAACCATAGAGATGAATACCTAGATGAAGATCTCAATGAGTGACAATGACTTTCTTATAACAACACAAAGCTAAATTGGAACCATAGAGAAAATATCTAGAGCTGGAACCCCGATTTTTGTGGAGTTAAAAATTCTTAAGTCTCAAAATATGAACCAAAAGGGTCGATATCTAGATAAATTTGCTCTCTGACCATAGAGAAGGGTATCTAGAGCTAGTTATTTAAGTTCTAAAGCCAAATATCTTCTCCTTAGGACCATAGAAAACATGTATACAGCTGGACTACGTATTTCAAGTAACCCACAATCTATTTAAAACCATAGAAAGCAACTTCTAGAGCCGAAATCCATTTTTTCCCCGAATTTTTTATTCCTGGAAAAATCCTTACCATAGAGAATGCTAACTAGAGCGGTACTTCTAATGCTCAGACAGACGGAAAGTCCGTGAAAAAGCTCTCTTGCAAGTTCCCGTCTAGAAGCGAGGCAGAATAATAACTCATCGAGCACAACTTGAGCCATTTCAAGTGATCTCGCAAGAATATGCTCCAGAGCGGCCATAAAAATGGCAATTAAGTTGCCGTTAGTGAGGAGGAGAGAAAATGAAAATGTGGTAAGCCCTTGAGCGTCACTTGGGAGGGTACTCGAGCTGAGGCTGGAGTCAGGAGGCGCTTTTGTGCGCGTAATTTATATCCGTGAGTGCAACACACCTTCCAGAGAGCTACGTGGTACGGCGTGCTCATAATAAAAATATGTATCTCGGGCACAAATTGCGAATTATTAATCACCTCGATGAACAATGTTGCAAAAAGCTGAGGAATTTGTGCTCCGGAACGTTTTTCTGCTCTCGTTGGGATTATAAAAGTTCTGATGAGCGCACGAGAGTCATCATCGCGGTAAAAAGCGGTGACGTCAGTGTGAGAAGCGAGAGGGGCCAACAACTCTTGGACGCGACCTTGTGTTTTGCAAAACAACCTCGGAGACGCTATTTTCGATTGAAGTGAAGAGATTAGACGATCGAAGATTGGAATAGAAAAATAATTGAGCAAAAAGTTTTAAAACGGAAAACATAGAGATATGTACCTAGAGAGTCATGAATAATGCTATCGAGTTCTTAGGCACAGAGGTTCAATACCTAGAGAGTCATCATAAATAAAATTCATATAGAAATTTCAGCTCATAGAGGTCAGAATCGGGAAACCATAAAAGTTTAGCTTCCTAAAGGTTCTTCGAAAACATTAAATCCCTCAATCATAGAGGTTTAAGATCCTAGAAACTTTAATTTACTTAAAATAAAGGAGTCTGAGATTCCAATTACAGGTATTTCTAATGCCACAAAGAGCTTTGTTTCTTCAGTAGACATTTTCTATACAAAGGATAAATTAACCATAGAGTTAAGGTCTCTAGAGGATCCTTAAAAATTAAATCTTTGGAAAATTTAGAAGTTAGACCTCCTAGAGGTTGATAACACCGAAATTTAAGTTCCTAGAGGCTCATAAGAAATTGGGTTCAGTAAAAACATAGAGTTTTGAAAACTTAGAGAGTGCCTTCTCTTGTCAGCTCAAAAGTGTACCTACCTTGTTTGACATGAAGGCTTCGTTAAAAACAAAACAGCTAATTTTTGAAAAACCTAAATGTCATGAAAACTCAATAGATGGTTTTCCATTTGGCAACGGGCAACCCTGCACTCAGATATGTGCAGCAATATCGGGAGAATCTCCAATAGCATCGTCTGCCTTCAAGGCGAACCGTCCGCGTTGCTGTAACTCGCCGTTCCGTCGCGGACGTCAACGAAGACCTTACAAAGACTCACATTTTTATGCATTTTCCTTTGAGGCTGTGCACTTATATTCATGAGCGATATTACATGGTCTTCGGAATCGAGGCGGAGGTTAACTTAAGAGACCGGCTAAAGATGAACGATATTTAAACGTGCTATAATTGGATTTTAACGCATTTTATTCGCGTATGAAATTTTGCCTAGCAACAGGCGCTTTTGCAGTTTTCTTTCGCCGCTCCATCCTTGTGCCTCTCGAGTCTACTTCTGCTTCCTTAACCCATTTAGAGCCTAGCATAGACCCACGCTAATGATTTGACTAATTTTTGAAATTTAGGTCTCATTTTACCATTGTATAGAAATTTTGAGGAAAATAAATATATATCATAAATAAACTCAATTATTTCACACGTAATGGTAACGTTTGTCAAATTAAGGACCTTGTACACTTGCATATTGATCAAATATATGATATACATGTATAGTATATGAAAAAACGTGCTTTTTTCATACTTGAACTGTGAAGCCTAATTTGAGCCATTTGGAAGGCTAATATTGGTAATAATTATTTTTTGTCTAATGTGTGACTGTTAGTCTTTGAGTTGACAGAGTTTTAGACCAATTTTGAAAAATTTGAAATTTTGGCGAACTTTCAAAAAATATTTTCGAAAAAGCCTCATATTCAAAAGATTAAAAATAGCCTCGGTAAAAAAATTTTCGGCAACAATAAGAAGAAAAAAACAGAATAAGCTCTTGGAGCCCAAAAAATACCCGATCCTTGGCTCAAAATGGGTTAAAGCACATTCTGCCGGATTAAACCTGCTCTGCCGAGTCGTAACTCTCGTAATCTTTATTGCTTTATGGATGATTATAGGCCTTTTGCGCTCCGCAACTACCTTCACTGCAGCATCATCTCGAGCACGATGGGCGATGGGGGAGAAATAAATTGAAAATGGAAGAAAAATGGGGCTCTCAAACGCATATTCTCAGAAGCCACCAAAACTGGTTCCTGCGTTTACGTAACACCGTTCAGGTTTGCTCTCCGGGATACATATTATCAAACGCTATCGTTTATCAAATTTGGCGGCAGTGCGGTCTATAAATAGAGAACTGGAGAAACGTGTTGAACATTTATTGACAATTCTTGTTCTGGCAACATCAAATAATTTGAACCGGATTTGCAGATAAATATATAGAGCCGACGTTTGGCGCGCGATTTTATTATTGAAGCCTCGATGTGTAGCGCTAAGCTGCAGAGTTTCACCAGCGGCACGTTTTCCTGCTACGAGGGGGTTAAGGAGTTCCGGTATTGGAGGTCGTTGATGCTTTTTTATTTGTCATACATTTTTTCTTAGACGATTATGGAAGACAGCAGATGGAAGACAAGAAGGAAAGAGAAGCCTACTTTAATTTTAGGTTAGTCTTAAAAGTCCAAAATATTTTTTGATCAAAGCTTAGCCTTATATGGAGGCTCCTCCTCCTATAGATTTTGGAGATCTACTTCAACGTCTAGTTAGAAAATTCAGTAAAACTATACTTTTCTGCCCAAAAAATAATATTTGAAGGATAAAAACGGTCATGAAAACTATTTACTGGAACCTGCTGTGAGTCAGGGTAATCATTTAACCCCTGAAACCCCACTTACTCAAAAATAAAATCACTAAAATATTATTTTTCAGTATAAAGAGTCTGTTATTGATTTACCTAAGGAGCATAAGAGCCTATTCAGAATCTACTGAGCCCCAGGGTAAATTTTTAAGCTTTAAAACACGAAATTTTTTGGAAAAACTCAATTTTGAAGTTCAAGAAGGATGAAAGAAAAGCAAGCAAGGAATCGGTTGAACGCTTTAGACTCTGAAGCCAAAATATTTCAGAAGCAACCCCCCTAAAATTTTGAGAGGCTCAAAAATGACAAGAAACCTTGTCCAGAATAATTTTGAAGTGAACAATTGTGTTTAACCACAAACACCAATTTTGAGACTCAACGAGGACGAAAAGAAAGCCTTTCCCGAAACCAGCAGGCCCCAGAGTAACCACTGAGCCTCCGAACGCTCTCTTGCTGAACGCTAGGTCGACGAAGTATTTATTAGCCACAAGTAAATGAGATAATTTGGTTAATGATTACATTCATTTGAATTTTCTCTTTATGGAATAGATAAATATTGTCAAGAATTGTGTATTGTATTGAGGCTGGGCTGCGTCGACGTGTTTTGTGTGTTGTGGCAAAGAGGCAAGAGCGAGGCAGAGAGGCAGCAAAAAAGCGAAGATAATAAATAATGAATGCTGTGTTGTATAGCTGCGAAGCCATTGAGAGCTATATAATTGATTCGTTTAATCTTTTTACCTCGCCTGCTTGCCTGCTTTTCTGCCTGCTTCGCGATCAACTGCCCCTTTTTGTGAGCCTCGCATCGTCCAAACCAAAACTTAATCTATTCAGCCGTGCTAATGCTCCCGCAACAACTAAACAAATGTTAGCTTCTTTCCGAAAGTGCGTGGGCGTCGAAAAACACGTTTCTCTCCATGTCTGAGCGTCGCTGTTGCCGCGTTGTTGGAGCTAATGGCCAACTGAGTACCCGCATTTCAAATTAACTTTGAATTGCGTGAATAATGAGATCACTTGAGCCGAGGCGGGGCTCTGTCCGAGCCCCAACCGGCGAGGGGGCTTTTCACTTCCCCCGAAACTCCTCCCCGAGGCTCGAAAAACGACTGATTTGAGCAATTTCCGGTGACTCGAGCGCCGATGGCCCAATCAGAAACCCGCAAATCAGCATCAGATATTGACTCTGGTAACGGAAATGCCGTAATGGCTCCCCAATTTCGCTAGCTCGGCCAAATGAAACCAGTAATTTGGGGTTTTTTGTCGCTGCTGCCGATATCTGAGAAAAAGTCTTACTTAAATGCTCTCAAAACGTCTTTGAATCACCTTTTTTGCATCATCAACCCACGAAGTTCGTTAGCCTCTTATGATTGACTGACGTGTGTGTTGGATTCGCAGAAATAATATTTAAAGTTCGAGGGGAATGGGCTCGAGCATCGCAAAAAACTGCCAGAGAACTTTTGATTAATCATTATTGCTAACAATTCATGCAATTAATGATAACTCGATCGGATGAAGTGATGAGCAGAAATTCTTCGGCGCACCCAGGAGCGTAACCAGCTTGAAATCTCTGTTGTTTCTCTATTTAGCTTTAATTAACAGATTGAAAATAGCTTTGAACCGAGAAGACAACTGACACATTCATAGATTTAAAAAAGAATTATTTTTGAATCCTTTTAATATATGGTAGGACCAACAACTAACCAAACAACCTCAAGACCAAAAGTAATTTCTACAAAAGTTTAAACCCTCCTCAAGTGCCACCAAGTTTCTGAAGAGCAACTTTCATCACACAATGTGAGTCGACCAAAGGATTTCTGAGGCCAAAAACCCAATGGAGTTTCGACCAAAATATCCAAAAGTTAAGTCATTTTTTTTCCGAACATTTTTTTTCAAAAAAATCCTCCTGGAAATCAGGGCAATAGTGGACCTAAAATGATATTACCATAGACCATTAGAGGATAGCAAAGGATCCCATTTTAAGACATCTGAAAACCCTTTATCAGATCCATTATATTTATGAAGACCGAAAAAAATCTTAGGACCAACAATCTGAAGCCCAAAAATACTTCATTAAGATTCTCTACGTTTAAAGAAGAAATTAGGACCACAATAGACCAAAAACAGGAAACAATAGACCAAAACACCAACAAATTGGCTAAAATGACCTTCAAGGTGTCAAAGTTCTCTCCAAAAACCCCCGCCCGAGTCCCCTTGAGCCCCCAAATAGGGAGAAAATAGCCATGCTGGGCTCGGCAGTCTATTAACGGTCGGATCGGCGTCTATCGCCATATTTCTGCAAGCTTCATTGTTTCTTGTTAGACATTTTTTGCATCATTTACACATGAGATCGGGCAAAAACAGAATTTCGATAATATTCTTTTAATGTTCGCATTGTATATATGGCGTACAATGTTCAAAAGTTGTTAACTTATAAGGATTTGAATTATTGTGTATGTTGCCTTTGGACAACGTCAACGACGACGACGTTATGTGGCAATTTATATTTTTTATCGTTTTATAGTTTAGCATAACGATGCCGAGGAGTGTACTCGTGTATGGGCGCGAGTGAGAGAACGCGAAACACATACGAATTCATGAGCTGGAGTCAGGCACAGGAGATATTTTATATATTATGTACTCGCGCTTCATCTCGGCTTGGCAGTGCCTTTTTACTTATAAATATATCGTATGTATCTTGTGAAAACTGGTTTCGTTTTAAGAAATTATTCAGCGAATAGAGTCCGGGTACAACAACTGAAAATCGCGAAATGTTTTGTACATATTTGCATGTTGGTCCGCCTATTGCTGACTTCTCACTTCTGATTTTCTTTTTATTAACTTTCAGGGAAGACGTTTCGAAAAATTAGTAGCAATTTTACGTGTTGGTAGCTTTACTGCTCCATAAAATGGAGATATTAGTAAAGGCCATAAAAATATGAATAAAATTAAGGCCATTTGAAGAGATTACAAAACTTGATTGCGTGAGCTTGTACTTAGGGGGCATTTGGAATCAAACATTCTTCTTTAATCCTTCCTTGAGACTTGTAAAGAGAGTTAAGTCCACCCAGTCTTTTGAAAAAGGTATCGAAAAGACTTCATGAACTTAATTTTTGAAAAAACAAAGGACCCAAGGCCCTTAGTAAGCTGAAAGGAATACATTTGCGTTCAAGAGGGCGTCTATTTTGTCTATAGGGGCAATATTTTCAGCCCTGAAAGCGCTTCCTTCATTAATTAGACCATCTACATCAGCTTTAGAGCCTCCTTCAGCCCAAATCATGTGTGGGTGTGCTCATAAAATTTTTAGAAGCACCTTCTTCAGCTTTGGAACTGACCATTTCAGACTTGAACCACTCCTTTTGGCTATATAGGGAGATCAAATTGGTTCTTAGATACCCATTTTAGTTCGGAGTGCTCTCAATTAATATTTGAGGGCGTTCACTTTAGATTTTAAAACCCCCCTTTCAGTTGAAAATTTCATTGAAGCACCTACCTAACGTCTAAAAGAGAGAGGCTTTTGGTCCGTTTTTCTAGAAAGAAAAAAATCTCGGGTTCGTCGCTTTTCTCGTTGAGCTCTTTCGAACAGCCGAGTTCGTCGTCTAACGCGAGTTCACCTCATTGAAGTCTCTTGAGTCTCCGGGTTCGTCGCTCGACCCTGCCCAGCTCCACTTTGCCGCTTTCGAGAGGAACGTGCAACACTTCCCGAATCGGGCCGAGGAGAGTGGAAACTCGCCACGTAGAGATCTTGTTACAGTATCCAAAGTCTTTTTATCAATTTTTTGCAGTCAACATTCATCTTTCGTTTTTTATCCCCTCTTTCATTTTGTACCTTGATTTTTATTTTTATTCTTTTTATGGACGTTTTATGTTCTTTTATGTACCAATATTATACTGGTTCGTTTCAATGGATATTTTTGGTTTCTTCGTTTTCTTTACATACCATGCATTTATAGCGGGTGTACACGAGTTTGCATACAGCCTTTCAAGACGACGACGGGTGAGACGCGAGAGAGATACACGAGCGAATGGAGCCTTGCACCAACATCTCATACGATGTTATCAATACACGTTTTTGTCCGTTAAAATTTTTTTCCATCCACTTCTTGAACTTTAAATTGCACATTTTACGCTTAACAAAAATATTTATAAAATATGTCTGATATATACGCAATGTCAAGATGTCGTAACTCAGAAAGCTTGAAGGCCCCATATTGTCGGATTGGCGGACAGGCGAGTGAAGACTGAAGTTAATTAAATTTGGAGAACTGGAGGAGAAACCCCCGGACGCCGCTCACGACTCGCGATTCCCAATTCTCCGCTCCGCTATTTGCCGAACGGCCTCTTTAATAGACTTTTAATTACACTTGCGTGAACAAAAGAGTAGATGGACCCCACGTAAGGTCACGAAAACGCCATCGAGAGACGCTCTCGAGCTCTCGCGACGTCTGAAGCGCACTTCGAGAGCCGCAGCATGACCGGTGGAGGAGCCCCACTTGATTACAGTTGTCGCAATTTGCGCGAGTATGTATTGAATTAATTTAAAGCGACGGAGAGTGGTCCCTCGGCTGTCCCTCCCTGCCTTCCTCTGCTGGCTCGGGTGCGGGGGTCTCTGTACCTCTTGCGTTCCGATGTTGCGGGGAAAGAAGACACGAGTGTCTCTCTCAGGCCTAGAGTACTGCATAGACCTAGCTTTTTGAATTGAGGCCGATTTTCTTTGTTTTTTTTCGTAACTAAAAATAATGACGGGCCACGAAAGTCCTCAAATTTGATCCTTAAGGGTCAGTAAGACGTGAAATAACATAAAATAGCCTTCTAGAGGCTTTTTGGGTCACGAGAAATTTTTTTAAAAATTTGTATCCCAAAAATCTAAATTTTTGGAATCGAAAATGGTCTTAAGAAGCGTTGAAGGGAGTTTTTCTTCTCTACTTGAAGCTTCTAATATTTCTAGAACCAACGTTTAAACCAGAAACAAAGCTAGAATTTTTAAACCTATCAACGGGGTCAGGAGTCAGTTTTTCTTCTGAAAAATGATCTCCTATGAAATAGGAGGCTCAGAAAAAAATACCCTTGAAATAATCTGTTAAGAAAATTAAGCCTCTTAATGGTACTCTTTAACCATTTTAGACTCTTAAAAATCACCAGAGATTCCCAATGTATCCCAAATCGCCTTCTTAAGCCCCTGAAAGTTCACGAGAACAGTCCAAAGGAAGTCATCCGTATCTCCTACGTCCGGTCTATGTCTTACTACTGGTCTGAGGTGTCTCTGCATCTCGTGCTCTAATCCGCAGGATTATGTTGCGGCCGCATAACGAACGCTGGAACGTTTTTGTTTTCCAATTTATTGCGCACAATAAAGAGAAACATTTAATCTCGAAGCTACAAGCCAGTCTTTCTTGATTTCTTTCCTTTTTTTTCGCATTTACGTACTTGTTTCTTTAACCTCCGCCGTTGCATACTAATCAGGTCTACAAGCTCCGGCATTCGGGTTTTTATTCGCCCAAATCGACTTCGTGCAATTGCTTAATTGCCCAAAATTTCCGTTAGAACCGTATCAAATGGCGAGCTGCTCTCCGGCGGATCAGAATTACACGCCAAATTGGACTCTCACCGCGCGCACCTTATTTACCGGGCCGCTCTTTTTGCCGAAATTACTTTTGACCTCACTTTTGAAGATACTTTAGTTATCATCATCATCATTACTGGAGATGCCTAGGTGGAGGAAAAAATATGTGAGAGAGACTCTTTCTTTCGCCGGCTTTTCGTTGCTTTTTTGCACGTCTGTCGGTTTTTTTGCCAGCTAAGCCAAAATTAAAGCTTAAAAATTATAAAAGAAGTTTTTGGAATTAAGTTAAAAATATTTAGAGGAGGCTTTTGGAACAAGATTGCTTCTTCTTTCATTTAAAAATTCAGATGGTCTCTAAAAATTTAAGATGATTTTTTTTTTCAATACCCAAAAAGTCCTCAAAAACGTCTGAACATTTGAAGAAAACCTTCCAAAAAATTTAGAAGACTTCTCGATCCCCCATAATTCATTAATATGTAAGAAAAACTTTCAAAGAGCCTTTAAATGCTGAAAAGAGGTCCTAACAAATTCAAAAAGATTCTGGAGGGTTTCTCAAAAATTTTAAAGTAGCTTTGGAGCTTTTTAAAAAATGTTTGAATAATTCTAGGAGGCTGAAATAGTTCTGAGGAATCGTTTAAAATTCATTAATTTCTTAAAACTAAGGAAAGTTTCCTCATGATTCGGAATGCACCTAAAAATATCGAACAGAACATTTGAAGAAAACCTTTCAAAAAATTGAGAAGACTACTTAATAATTAAAGTGGGGCCCCGAAAATCCTTAATGTCTATTAAAAAATTTCAAAGAGCCTTAAAATGTTGAAAAGAGATCCTTGAAAATTCTAAGGGACTCTGGAGGGTTTCTCAAAACTTTGAAAGTATCTTTGGAAAACTTTGGAGCTTTCTCAAAAATGTCTGAATAATTTTAAGAGGCTGGAACTAATTCAAAGGGCTCCTATAAAATTCAGGAATTTGTCAGCACTATGATAAGCTTTTACCAAAACACTCATTTGTAGAAGAGCAAGCTTCAAAAAGCAAGTTTCATGTGAGTTAAAAATGAAGCCCCTCCAGTGAGAACCCTTTAAAGGTTTTTATTTGATTTTCCCTTAACTTTGAATCCAATTAAATCTCTGCTTAACGCATATTTTCGTTCATCATGTGCACACTCAGTCAACCGGCTTAAAAGGCACATATGTATACATAATCTCCACATATGAGGCCAAAAAACGACGTCTTTTATTTATTTTCTGTTCTTTTGAAATTATATTTTTATTATATTTTCATGTGTATGGGTATGATTGCAACAACAACAACAACAAGACGATGATGAAGCTCGAAAAATCAAAGAACCCAACGAAGTCGGTTGCGAGATGCGGTGTCGGAGGTTGATGTACATAAAACTTTGTTAATTTTGTAGGAATTTCTCGTACACAAACACAATGTTCGTTCAATTTTTATTAATTTGGGGGACTCATGGGCATGAGTCGTCAGAGTTCCCATGCCCACGATTCAGAGAGTTCTGACGCTTTTCACACGCGCAGCTGGTGACAAGCGAGCGGTTCAAGTAGCAATTCTAATGAACATCATAGAGGCATCCACGGTGGGCGACGGCGGTTTCGGGTCCCGGTTCTTGCGGGAGAAGGGGGTCCGGGAACTGGCGGTCAGAGGGTGCAGCGTGAAGTGGAAGCAATTAAAAAATTCCACCGAGGTCGAGGCGGTTCCTCGATACGCGCGCGAGCAAAGCAGAATCGAAACAAATTTAGAGTTTGAAGCCGAAATCGGGTGATAATGGAATTCATGAAAAATTCAGAGGAAGTCGAAGAAGAACCAGAGGTGGGAAAATACGAGCTGGCGTGAATAGGCGGCGAACCCGGCTTACTCGGAATCGTTTTATGGTGGGTCGGGAACATCACACAGGATCACGAGGACTCCCCTCGCGAACCTTGTGAGTTGTGGTGGGAAAGAGCCGCTTCTGGGAACTTGTTCCCCATACCTACGTGATTCCCCAACATCAAATAATAAAATTTTTATTTTTTTTCCTCCTCGACGTCGATATTATTCTCTTCTTTGAGGCATTTCTCGCTGCCATCGCATCGCATCGCCAATAAAAAAACATATATATTCATCAATATAGTGAGGAGAGATAAAAAAGCCAACAAAAAACTTTTTAAAGTTTCAAGAGTCATGGACACAAAGGGTGATCAATAATTGGAAAGCAAGCGGAGAACATTTTGGTGTGTTGGTTTAGTCAACGAACATATTCAGAAGGCATAAGCAGAAGGTAGGTAGATACATAAAAACACAAAAAATCTCTTAAAAGATTTTCGTCGTTCTTATGTATCGGGGCTCGCTTTGTGCTGGGTTTTCGTCTTCGATACATGCCTGCTAGCTGAGCTTCCCTGCGTGGGTGAGCAATAGAAGAGCTTCATGACCGGCTAGAACTGGATATTGAGTTGATTCAGAACCTGGGGTCAGATGGGCTTTTAAGTAAAATTTTTTCAGTCTCTTTTTATGCCTTCAAATTATTTTGTTATTTAGAATCTCAGTCTGCCTCAAACTTATCTTCTGGTTTTTCTTGGGGTGTAATCACAAATTTTGGTGCTAACTTTCTTAGGGGGGGTTGTTTCATTTTATCTGTCATTTAGGGGCTTTTTAGTCGATCCAAAGGCCCCAAAAAAATTCGAAAAATGTTTAAACTCCTTAAGGTCTCTCACCGTCGAGTTTTTGGAGCTGTCTTTATTTTCAAAACCTTGTGTTGAATAGCTTCAAGTCTAGTCTTCACCCGTTGAGAAGATTAATAGTCGCTTAAGATAACGAAGCTGTTAGTAAATTTTTTACAATTTGAGTGAGTAGAAGCCAAATAAAGCCTGGTTTTCAAAGTAAACTTTTTACCATACCATTTCTCATTTCTATATGATCCCCCAGGATTTCTACTCTTCGTCAAAAAATCTTAAAAACTCGCTCACCTTATTTCTTTTCGTCACCACAATTTTTCATTTGCTCGTCCTGAGTTCTGAGAATCTTTAGGACCCCTCATATTTAACCATTTAATTTTCAATGACCCTAAAAGCTGTTAACTCTTTAAGGAATTTAAATCTAATCAAATTAAATTAAATCAAATCAAACTAAAACAAGTGAATTGTAGGTGAATTGAAATATTGTTAAATTTTATTGATTTAAGGTTTTTTAAGACTGAGAAGGACTCTAAATCTTTGGAATCTTGAATATTCGAAAGTCTTCAAATTTAAATATGGGACACTTTTGCGGTAAAAGTCAAGTGAAAAATATGCCGAAAAAGGACGATTTAACTAAAGTGAAATATTTTTAATTTTAGGAGAAATTTTTCAAATTTTAATTGGGAAATACTTTAACTGGTAAAGATAAGTCAAGTCAAAAGTCACCTCCGAGGCCCGAAATATTTACTCAGCCACAGCGATCAGTTGAAGAAAAAGACAAAGCAGCACTTGTTCAGCAACGCTCATCTCGTTCTATCGCATGGCAGTCAGGTAAACGCGGTGTGATCGCGCGCGCAATGAAACCTGTTCCTGTACGTCGAGCGGAGCCACAGAGAGCACGGGCGTGCAAGTGTACGGGTGCGCAAGTGTTGGTACGACAAACCGTCAAGGTGTACTCAAGTGTTTAGCAAAACCGATCACGACTGCAAAGAAATTCAGTCTTGTGTTGTTTGGCGTCAGAGAAAATACCAAAACCGTTCGACTCCGCTGAATTTTTTTAGACTTTTATTACACACACTTGCTCTGGGGCTGGGGTCTGGAGGAAATTCTGGCAAAGTGCTGAAATTTAGTGTTTTAAAAATTTTGTGAATTTTATTTCGGCGACCCCCGTTTTCCGGGGACCCTTGGAGCTACGTCGGCGAGGAGGCCAGGTATGAGGTAATGTCCAAAATTGTCGGCAACGTGAGACCCGGAACTCGGCGTTCCCCTTGAATGCGTCTTCTCAAGACACCGTCTGACGTGGGAGTTTCGGGATTTTTGTTTTTTCGGGACTTTTCGCGAGAAAGGAATTTTCGTTCGGGAACTTTCCGACCCCACATCTGGGCCCTAATGACTGTGAGACACGGTCTTCGGCACGGCATGACACGGCAGAGACGCGGCAAAGTGTTGAGTAATTCGAGTAGAACTTTGCGAGAGCGGCAGCGGAATTTTGGTTCGCCAGAGCTACCATGTGAACTTAATTTATTTTCATTCATTGCGCGCATATAATTACAAAGTCTCGTTGGAGGAAAGACCGAGAGACCGAAGAAGAGGAGGAATGTTTTATGAGCTATTGTGGATGGTCGGTGGACGAGTTGATCATTTTGGATAATGTGTGTAACTTGAGAGAGCTATAAATGTGTATCAAGGTGGAAGAATGTGCGGCGGTGCGGCGGAATAAATTAGTAGTGAACCATTAATTTTGGGAAAATTTCGTTATGGTAGGACGGAAGCAGGGCCCACGAGTGCAGCCCATCGGTGCTCTCTCGCACAAGAGGTCGTCCCACGCGGCGGAAAAATGCCTCTCTCGCACATACACGAATTATTCATGAGGAGTCAACGTCTCGGGGATTGGAAGTATTAGCAAGTTAGATTTCGCCTCTCGGTTGAATAGAGGAGCACCCACGTTCATTCGCGTCTGTGAGTCACCGGGCTGCCAAAAAGCTCGTGGGAAAAACGAGAAGACGTTGCGAAATTTAGTGCCTATGAGTGTCAACCTCCTGGCACCTGAGGAGCTAATTAACGACCGTGAGTTGCAATACTCGTTCCGTTACAAAGTTGCAGTCGAGTCGATTAGTTAAATAACCCATTTCCTACCAGTGGTGCGAAGTTGTATATTTTTAGAAGACAAAATGAGGCTCCGATCAGGCTTCTCAGACCTCTCACTAAGCCTCCAATTTTAAGCCTAAAACTAGCTTTCAAATCTCAACAATTTAAACCTTTAGGAATTTTTCATTTTTGAAATTTTTCAAAATTTCCTTTGGGTTCTAAAATTGTTTTTGAAAATGGGGCTCCAATTAGGCTTCTTAGACCACCCAGCTCTTTAGTCACTAATCCTCCACTTTTAAGCTTAAATTTGTTTTCAAATCTCTTCTGGAACTTTCCAAAATTTTCCTTTGGGTCTTAGAACTTTTCTTTTAGACTCTCTTATGCTCTCAGTCTTTTCTGGACTTATTTGAAGTTTTTTAGGCTTTGAGATTTGTAGCCTTATTTGAAATTTAAAATTTTCTAGATTTTTAAGCATTTAAACTAAACTTATAACTAGATTTTGGGGCTTAAAAAATTCACTTAAAAATTCTAGGCTCCTTGATAGCTTCTTAACCTGAAGGCTTTTCTAAAATCAGTCCTTTTTAAGGCTTCAAAAAATGAGTTTTAAAAAACCCATCTGGCTCAAATGGGTTAAGATCATTAAGCCGACCCGCCCGTCAATTGAAGTTGGAATTAGAAATCTCGCATATGAAAAGACCCGCGCATCTGGGTCATGTGCGTCTCTCACAAAAGCGCGGTTTGGCGAAATAAATCCTCGCCAAGTCGAACGCTCGATGATCTGTCAAGATCGCTGACAGTGCATGTAATTGCATATAAATGAGCTCTGATCATTGCATAGTGAAAAACTTTCTAAACGTATACAATTTCGGTCGACTGGCTCGAGCTCTGTCGCGCATTTCTGCAGGCTCATGACATTCTAGTTTGTATATCTTGCTGACGAGACCGAGTTGCGCCACATTTGCGATAACTCAGCTATAGCTGCTGATGCGGGTACATTTGTAGAGCAAGAGAGAGAATTTTGGATCGCGGAGAGGAAAGACGGGGCATTGTTGAAAACAACTGACCCTAACCGAGTGTAATTACCATGAACTCTCGACGTCTTTGGAACACATCCTTCATCATCAAGTGCTTCTCATTATTACTCGGGCGTCATCAACCGCATAGAACTAGTTCCGGAACTGGGGGCACGGGAAGTTCACACACTTTTTCGTCTTTCTTGGAAACATTGAATTTTAATGAATTAAAAAAGAGGCCGGTTTTAGCTCGATTTGGGGGCTTGTTCGACTCTTGAAGATGTTTAAAAAATTATTAGAGGCCATTTTAGCAATAAATTGATGAAATTCCAGAAGAAGAATAAGATTCCAGCGTTTCTGGGGACTTGAAAAAAAAATTGAGGTACCAAATTGCTATTTGAAAGGCCTCTTTCAGTACTCAAAGCCCTATTTCTTGTCTTTTTCCCTTGTTAATGCAAGCTTTCTGACTTCCTAGAAGAAGTCCAAAGGCTCTAGAAATATTTAAAGGCTTTATTTCAATTTATATGGTGGGTTTCAGCGCTCTTCTAGATTTTGTCTGTCTGTATAGCAATGCTACCTATATTTTTACGGTTCTCTGGAAGCTTGAAAAAAAATTCAGGGGCCTAGAAAATGGCCCAATTCCTGGAACCGTTGTCTTCGAACTCTATAGTCTTAAGAATTTTCGACTAAAAGCTGTGTAGACCTCCAACCAAAGTCCCCGTCGTGAGAACGCCAAAAAGCAGGCCACAAACTTCCTCGAACGCGACGCTCTCGACCCCCCAAATCATGTAAAAGAAACACGTGTTTTTCTGCCGATTTCCCATTCTCGGCCAATCGCAAGTTTATTGACTGGAATACAAAATTATAACAAACACCGCATACACCAAACATAAAAAAAATTATTATGAAAAACTCTTTTTGAGCCGCTGATATAATTCGAAACCTTGTGAGTGCGCAATTTATACACGCTGGCTACGCCATATTGTGGTCATATTTTAAATATTTCTCTTTAAAAATTTAAATTTCGTCTGCGAAACGAATCTGCGATGCACATATTAAGCATAAAGAATTCTGTTGGGTTCGTCGGTGCTCGAGCGTCGTGTGAGAGAGTGCGATATGGAGGCACACACGTTTGCACAGGTCTGGACAAGTTGGCAAAATACGGGGAGGCGAATGCAGAGACCGCACAAAAAGGTCGACGTCGAAATATACACGAGTCTTGCAGGTGAATTTTAAATTAGGCGGCGACGGACTTTGTGCTCGTGAAATTCGTTCTCGGAAGCGAACTCTGAGAGACGCTCTGTGACTTTCAAATCTACTTAGAGGCTTAATTGACTCAAAAGTAACTAAAATATTTTTTTACAATCAAAAGAACTCAAATCTAAATTTTGAAGCTTAGAATTAAATTTTCAGAAAAATAGTTGAATTTAGGAAAAATTTAAACTTTTAGATTAACTTGATTTCTAAGCCAAAATCATCTTTAAAAAATTCATTTACAGAGCTTTTAAGCACCCAAACATATTTCTAAACGCTTTTAGGTAAACCTTTTGCGGTAAAAACTGTTCAGAAAATCAAAGAAATTTTTTTAGCCGAAGAAAGAAAAACTTTTGAGACCTACGAAGACTTTCAAATAAAATTTAGAGATAAAAATGAAATGCTGATATGAAATTCGCTTAAATATCTATAAAATTGATTCAAAAGATTTTTCTTGGCAGTTTCTAAGCACTTGAATTTTTGAGAAAATTAAAGGCATTTCTCACCCAAAAAATACTCTTGAAACTTTTAAAGCCTTTAATGAAATTGTTTTTTGAGTCCAAATACTCTCAAATGTCCAAAAAACTTATTTTAAAAATTTCAATGCTCAGTAAAAAATTAAAGAAAATCACTGTCAGCCCAAGAAATTCCAAAACTGCGGAAACAAAAACTTCACCTGGTTAAAAAAAACAGCCGTTAGCAGAAGGTGTTTGAGCAGCCAATAAATCAGACCCAAGTCCACTGACCCACTGCGTGCCGGCAATCCTCAGGTTTCGCCAGAACCGAAGCCTTTTTTGTGTCAGCAAATATTTGAACCTATTAGTGCGGCCGCAAGCCGGCGATGGGGATTTTGGCCTGTGAAAACTATGACAGAAATTAATTCCGTGAAAGAAACGCGCACGTTAACGACAAAAAGTTCGTTAGCACCTCCAATTGGCACTCGGTGTTTGCTCAAATGCTAGAGATCTGTGTGGCTGTGGAGTTTTAGAAAAATAAGAAGATCGTACCTACCGAGAAAAAAAAGATTTGTTTGTTCTCGGACGTTTTCTGTGTGATTTCAGTTCGCCTTGAACTCTCGTTAGGTTGGGCAGAGGGAAAAAAACACACAGACGAGCGTAGGGGAGATGATTAATCAAATTTTTCCGTTGTACCGTCCGTTCGAGTTCTGAATCAACATCCAACATGGCGAGAGGAGTGGAGAGATTTCAATGGCAGGTTTAATGACACCTGGGTGCCCGCTGCCTGCCTACCTGGGACGCAGCCCAGACGGCATTAATGACCAGGAATGTGTAATCCGTGCGCTGCACAGTGGGACCCACGAGTTTCGGGACGTTGAGTGCCTACTCCGATTAAACTGGTCCCGGAATGTTGTAAATAGACTCGAAAGCCGTAAATGGAATGGCTTTTAATTTCTTCAAGAAGCCGCTCTCGGATTCCGTAAATAGACTCGAACACGGACGAGAACTGAACAAATATTATCTCGGTTCCGAGAATCCAATACCTGCCCGGACTGTGTTATTATGCTATTACCTTTTTGTGCAGCTGAGGAACAGCTTTTGCGGATTTCTTCCTTCGCATTGTCTTTGCTCCCGAAATCCTCTGCTTCTGGATGGAATTTTCCAAACTCGACGGCTAATTCCTTTTCCTCAGGCGATTTTTTTTTCGAACTTTGAGTCAAACTCGTCGACTTTCTAGAAAAAGGCTGAGTTTAAAAGTGTTGGTCTTTCATTGAAAATTTAAGAATTAAATTTGTCCTTTTTTAATTTTAAAATTCCTAAAAAATTTTATCTTAGGTTTGAAGTCAAAACTAACAGAATAAATTTTTTGGGAAAAGGTTAAAAATCAGGTAAAGAAATTTTTTCTTTTCGTGAGAATTTAAAGCTTAAAATCCCAGTTTTTTTAGTGGAAGTTTTCCCAAAAAGACTGTCAGTTAGAGGGTTAAGTCTGAAGTCTAAAAATCATAAAAACCTTCGTTTACTTGAGAAAGTTCTTTTTTCTTCTAAAAATCATTTATTTTTCGATTTTCTTTTTTTGTCAGTTTTTTATCCTGAAAAAAATAATCGAACGAAATAGCCAACCTCGAAGAAAAAGCCCGCCGGAATTCACAAAAGCAGAATGTGATATGATCGAAAAGCCACATAAACCCATTCTGCTCTTGCCAATCCCAACAGCCAGTCCGATTCCCTCCTCCAGCATCCTCGGTGATCGCTCTCTCGGGCGTCAAATCAAAGCTCACAAAAGTGATTGTGATATGATGAGGTATAGGAAACATGCCACAAACATTTCATGAGCCTCAAATTGCTACCGCGTCATCAATTTCCAGCGTGTCCGTCTGTATGGGTGAGTGAGTGCTATATACAAATATTTCTGTTGACTCAATAATTCACATGTTTATCTGAAAGCGTATTTCGCCGACTTGGCATCCAAATGTGTGTTCGTGCACCTCGAGCATTTATCTGTCTTGGAAGGAAGATTCGAGGTATCTTATCGAAAATGTATGAGCGCGATATGAACGGCGAGATAAGGCGGCCCGGAGCGCGCTCAGCGGTGTCGATTCGTGAGAAAATACACAATCAAAGTACATTTAATTTCAAGAGCATTGATTGATAGTTGTGGCAGTTTTTTCAAGTCTGAATTTTGAGAGACTTTGAGGGAAATAAATTTTTATCCGTGAATTATTGGGCCAAAATAATTTTTTTCCGTGGATTTTCAGACCAAAAATAATTTTTTTCAGTGAAGTTGAGTTGAGAAGTTGAGAAATAATTTGGTTCAGTGGCTTTCAGCCCTCGATAAATTTTTTTCAGTGAACTTTCAGGCCACTTCATCTCTTTTCTCGGAACCCTAGAAACCCGCGATCGTGGAAAAAAGTGGAAAGGCCGGAGGAAATGTGAATCATCAGCCACCAGGAAGCAATTAACGCCGTGTAAGTGCCGTAGAAGCGGAATCTCAATCTCAGACGGGGTCGTCATCGCAGCTGTTTAATCACGACTCGATCATAAATCACCTCAGTCGCTGCCAGCTTCGACTCTCGACGCCATGTGGACCCGCTCGAGAGCTGCTCCGCAAGTACCTTCGATTGGCGCTATAGTTGTCTTTGGTTATCTAGCTGTATGAGTGTAATTAACGTCATAAAGCTAGCTTACCGAAGTTAATATTGGTGCCTGGTCAACACACCCGCTGGTCACCGAGTTCCCGTACCCCCGACTACAGCAAGGGAGCAAGAAACTTGCCGGCAGAGGGCAAGAACAGCCTACTTAAATGGTCAATCGAGTAATGATGATGTCATGGCAGTCGATCGGGCAGAAAAAGCACCTCGGAATATGGCAAGTCGAGTGGAATTTCAAGCCGTGAGAGTGTTTCACTTCGTATGTGACTGGAATACATTTCTGCCCATGTTCTCGGTCGTCTGTGAATGCGTATCGAGAACACAGGGGCTAATTATCTTGTAGTCCTTGATTGAGAAATTACAGCCGGTTTGCATTTATGCATGAGAAAGGCGACTGTGAGGCCCATAGAGATCATTTCCTAGAGGGTCATGGGGCCGGTAATAAAAATTTTTCTCGCTGGCACACACTATGATATGGTGAAACTAGAATTAATGTTTTCTAGCCCACCATTTCTTTGATTATCTTTCTAGGTCTTATGACGTCCTCTATGGTGATAAAAGACTTCATTTTTTTAATAAAAAATTCTCATAAGATGTTTAAGAATTTGATTTAATTTTGGCTTTGTTATTTTCTAGATGACGTCCTCTATGCTCTATTTTTTATGTCAAAATTTTTCGAATTAATATTTATTGGGCAAATTTTCGGCCTAGGTATTTGAATTTCGAAAAAAGACTTTATTTTGTCAAAAAAAAAAACTTCAAACTGCTTGAATTTTTTGGCTGTCTCTCTAGATAACATTTTCTATGCCGCTCCTATTAAAAATTGAATAATAATAAATTTTCTATGCTCCACTAGCTTGCATTTTTTCCACTGAAAATTCGGAGACAAAATTTTCGGCCTTTTTGGAATTTTTTTGTCCCTCTAGAAAACGTCCTCTATGCTCCACCAGACTGCATTTATTTCAACTCGAAATTGCTGGTAAGTCCCCGCGATCAGTAAAAGCCACAGACTTCAACGGTATAAATTTAATCTTGAACCTTGGAGTTCTGAGTAAGCCGCCGTTTTCTGAAAACTGGAATTAACTATCTCGGCTCAGAACAACCCTAAACACTGTATACATAACGACTACTAAATATTGCAGCTGGCTCGCGTCTCGCGGGACCGTTTTGAGGCAGTTTCAAGTCTTTCTCTACATTTTCGTAACTATTTTCCGAGGAAGAAGGTCACAATTGATCTACCTTATAGTACTGTCGGCACTTCTCGTTGAACAGCTTGTAGGAACGCTCTTTCAGGATGTCCTCCACGTTCAGTTCGGACTGCAGCAGTCGGAGCTGGAAATGGGGGAACGACTTTAGTATTGACTTAAGTCCATTGACTTCAACATCTGTGACAGAAAAAGACCAGGAGGCTTTTTTCGAGGCTTAGATCATTAAAGTTTTTTTTGGTGCCCTCTCTAGCTTATAATTCTCTATTCTTCTGATTTTTTAAAGGTAGAAGATTTGAAACCAGGGTTCTCAAAAGCTGAGAATTGGCGGCATTTTGAACGCTCAAAATCGATGCTTACCTTCCTCTGCTCCGATTTGAACTCCTTGTCTATCTGCATGTTGTAAATGCCATCAGCCGACTTCGAGCTCTCCCTCTCCTCTGTCAGCCTTTTCACCTTCCCAGCGTAAACCAGAATGCACCCCTTCAGGGCAGCCTGTCTGTAGTCGTAGCCCTTCCGCAGACTTTCGTGGAGATCTGGAAGTCAAAAACGCTATCAAAAATGGAAACTTCTCGAATGAAATTTTTCATATGCGCGCAATTACAAGGAAATTTGAACGCAAGGAAGGGAAAGGCCCCCGCTTACCTCGGCAGTTCGCATCTGGCTTGACATGTTCCCGAGCCCTCACGGAATCCGTCGGAATCGATGTGTTGAGGGCGTAGATGAGCTTGTCGTCGAGGTCTCGGAGCTTTTTGAGCTGATCCTGCAAATATTTCGCGAGATAAGTGCGGTTCAAAGGTCACGCATTATTTTTATCGATTTTTTGCCGAATGTTTGTTGGCGGCGTGCCGTCCTCAGATCCCCTTTTTCTCACCTGAAACGCCAAAAAGTCTGTGCAATCGTACGCTATGGACATTGTGGGACCTCCTGTTGGCCGTCTTGCATAAACTTTTCCGAATTGATGGAGATTTTATAGAAAAATTGGAGATTTTAGTCCTCACGTTATTTTTGGTCCGGAGATTAGAGCGTTTTGGGCTTTGCGTTTTCGTCCAAGCGTTTTCGAGACGCACACAAACGCGTACAGTTGCGTTTTACGCAGAAAAATATATAAACAATTAAGTTTTGATACGAATAAAAATTGCAATCATATTTACAGACGTGGGAGCTCCAAAACAGGCTAGAAGATGGGAAAAGGGTTCAACAACTACATGTGCAAGAAGTTCTTCCATCCAGCTTCTCGGGATAACCTCAAACGGGTAAGTGAAAGGCGAGTCCCAGGATTTCGTCACCATATCGTCCCTGAAATATTGCAGGTATGGATGGCGGAGCAGCAGGCCGACGCGTACAAGAAGAAGCAGGAGGAGCTGCGAGCCCAGTACGAGAAGGAACAGGACCTGCACGAGAGCAAGGCGATGCTGAGCAAGGAGTCGAAGGCGAAGCTGTCTGTGAACTTCATGTACGAGCCCCCGCCAGGCATCAAGCGGAAGGAGAGCGACTCGACGGAGCTGGAGTACAAGTTTGAGTGGCAGCGGAAGTACAATGCACCTCGTGAGAGCTACTGCAAGAACGACACGGAGATCAAGGACCAGCCGTTCGGAATCCAGGTGCGAAACGTGCGGTGCATCAAGTGCCACAAGTGGGGACACATCAACACGGACAAGGAGTGCTCCATGTACAGCCTGTCGATGAGCGAGGCGAAGCAGATCCACGCCGAGGCCGAGAGTCAGGAGCTCATGAACCGGAACGTCCTTGAGAAGCAGATGAAGGACGACGGGCTGGTGATGAAGAGGTCGGTGGTGAGCGCGTTCGCGCAGCAGCAGGGCCGCCACAAGCTGATCCCGGAGCAGGAGAAACCCGCCAAGAGCTCGGCCGAGACCGAGTTCCTCAAGTCCCTCAGCAAGGACCAGAAAAAGGAGCTGCTCAAGTGAGTTTTAACGTCGCCATTTTCGGTCCAAAAATAACTCCGTGTTTTTCCAGGAAACTAGAAAAGCTCGAGAAGAAACACAAGAAGAAGTCCAAGAAACACAAGAAGAGCCGGAGCTCGTCCTCGGAGGGCTCCAGTGACGAAGACGACCGCAAGAGTCGGAAGAGAAAGAAGTCCCGGAGTCGCAGCCGGGACCGGAAGCACCGCAAAGACCGCCGCTAAACCCTCATTTACACTGAAGAAACACTATTTTTACGACACACTGAATGTACACTGAATTTTTGGATGTCTAGATTAAAAGAAACTTATTGTGGAAGCTCGTGGGTTTTTCAAAGAGCGTATTAAGGTGCGTTCAGACTAGCTACTATTTCGGCCTTTGTTGACTTCAAAAGCCAGACTTCAGAGGCCTTAAGTAAAAGACGGAAATTGGGTCATTGGGTGGACTGAAAATAGGTATCACTTGATACAAAAACATCCAGACCAAAATTTTAATATGGTCCATGTGAACGTAGCCTTAGTTTTTGTTTACATATCTTACCCCTCTTCTGAGTCTCTAAATTTTTTTGCTACCAAATTACCGTCTGCAAAAAAATTAAATGTACTTCGTATGAACGTAGCTTTAGCGCAATACCCTGGAATAACGTTTCAAAATGTATTCTCTTAGTTGTTTTCTATTTTAATTTTAATTTAAGGACATTTTTTGAAATTAAGCTAGATTAAACTCAGCTTCCTGCTAAATATTTTCTTCATCAGCCTCTTCTGAAGCATTTTAATTTTTCAACTAAAATCCACCCGTCAACAAAACAGTTTTGAAATCGGGTGAATGCAGCTTTAGGGCCTTTCATTTAGATTCTTTTTTTGTACAAACATCAAGTTGATTTTTTTAAAGCTTTTTTCGTATAAAATAATCGTTTTCTGGAAAAAATTAAATCCAGCTCATGTAAACGCACCTTTAGGACTTTTCTTCTCCATTTTTATTCTTCCAGATTTTGCTAAATCCTTCAACTACTCGAAATGCATGACTTCGTCCTCGTCCGAGAAGACCCCTTCGATGTCGATCTCGGGCTGCTTGAAGATCAGCTTCCGATACTCCTTGTAATCACAGTCAGACTCCCTTGACGCCACATGACCGTCCCCTGACTCCCTCAGCACCTTGTTGAACAGGCTGTTGTACCCCTGAACGGCCCTGAAGCCTCCCGGCGGCTTCGTGTTGCAGATCATTCCCCCTCTCATGCCCAGAATCAGCCCGTAGAGCCTCAGGTCGTCGTCGAAGGTGTTCATGAAGGTGTCTGCGAGGCTGTAAAAGTCCAGGAACCGGGCTGCCTCGTTGAGTTCCGTGAAGTGGCCGAGGTAGTTAACGAAGAGGAGCTTCATGAAGGTGCCGGACTCGCCAGCGAACTGGTCTGCGAGGTCCTCGGGGGTGTTCACGAACCGCGAGTCCTCGGTCTTGGGTCGAAAGATCTTCCCCAGGGCGTGGAATATCGTCAGGTTCTCGTCGGCTCCCAGGTTTCGGAACTTCCTGCCCGTGAACTTTTTCGAGGGCGCCAGCTCCTTGCAGCTTCTCTCGATTCTGACGGCGTTTTTCTGGCACGCGAAGAGCAGGTTTATGACGGCGTTTCGGATATCTCCTTGAGACGAGAGAACCACCGACGTAATGGTGTCCGAGTCGGGTTTGTTGTAAACCCGGCAGTAGGGCTCCTTCTTCATCAGGGCTGCCAGGGATGTGAGGACCTTGTTGAGGGCTGTGTTTGAGACGGGGTTGAAGGAGATCAGGCCGATTCCGAACTTGACTTGGGTGGCGTCTGGGAAGAGCAGGAAGTTTAGATTGCAGGCCTTGGAGCGGGTCTCGTTGGTGATGAAGATTAGCGGGCTTTTCCCAAACTTCTGGTACTCCCTAAAAAGGTTTTTTTTTTCAAAATGATGACATCCCTGTTGGTTTTTAGAGTAAAACAAAGCAAAAACCCTACCCTTCCTTTTACTCAAAGTACGATGAAAAAGTTACAGGTCTCTAAGACTTCAAGTTTTGGAGATTTTTGCACCTCAGACAGACAGACAAATCGGACTTACGAGGGTTTTTTTTCAAGCACCAAAATCGAAAAACCTCAGTACGACAACCCAACTTACACCAGGATATTCTCAAAAAGATCCGGCTTCCTCAGAAAAATGTGAGGAAAGTCCTTGACTACCAGCAGCTTCTTCTTCCTGGTCGGCTCATCGTAAATGCTCCCGAACCTGGACGTGTTTCGCAGAAACTTCAGCAGGTGCTGGTCGTGCATTCGTTTCTCAGCTATCGGCTGGTCCGATCCCATCCCGAAATCGAGACTGTCGACGTCCTGGGGGCTCTCGTACTCGAACACCTCGTACTCCATGTCCTTGGCGAGGACCTTGACGGTCGTCAGCTTCGCAGACCCGCACGGTCCGGTGACCAGAAGCATCGGGTTCGGCTTCTTCTGCTTCCTTCTCTCGTAGTCCTCGAACCATCCCCTCAGTTCCTTGATTTTGTTGACGTGAACGGCGAGTTCCTCCGTGCTCTTGGGCGAGATTTCGTTCTGGAGGTCTTTGACGAGCTTCTCTAGGAGCTTGGGCTTCTTGAGGATTGGGTCCTCGGTGAGGTCGATGATGTCGTCTCCCTGACTGAGGCTCCTTTTGCTGGAACGACTAGACGACCGGGTTGGCGATGGCTGGCTGGAGACTGAGATTTCTATTACGTCCAAGGAACCCCATCGGAGCTTCTAATTGAAGAGAGTTTTTACGGATTTTCGAGAGAAAAATAGAAAACTAACCTTTCTGGACATTTTTATGGGGAAAGAGAAACTCAATCACTTTGAATTACATCAAAAGTTTGTTCGATTTGGCTTTCGCGGTCTTGGCGAGAAAAAACAACAACAATAACATCAACAAATACGGACACTAGCGCTACCCCTTGGGAATTCAGAAATTCCTGTTGAGTTTTTCTTTGAGATTCTCTTTTCTCACCAAATTAACAAGAACTAGAAAGTCTTGTAAGAACTGATTTCCTTGAATTTTAAAAATCCTATTTGAAAGTTTTTGAAGCTCAGACACGAACCAAACATTGAAACACAGTTTTATCAATTTTCCCAAGTTTTCCACCATGAAGTCTTGTAAGAATCGATTCTGCCTCTAAAACTATAGGTAAAAGTGCTATCATCAAGCATTTTTAGCATGGACACGAACCATAAAGTCTCGCAAAATGAAAACCAAAACTCAGCTAATTTAATACATAGTCAAAAATATTAGTTTATTATTATCGTCAATGTAACATTATGTCAGACTACAAAAATCAAAAGGTAGCCAACGCTACTCATTACTGCTCGTTAACAAGTTCTATACCTCTAGATTTAAGACATTTTAACATTATTCAAACAAAATAAGGGCTTATAAGTTAATTAATTACTTTCCAAGCACATTTCAATGGCCAAAACATGTTCAAATAAAGCCCAATTACAATTTCCCTTAAACATAGCTTCTACAACCTAGAAAATAAGGCCTCGTGAGAGGAAGCAACTTGGAGTGAGAGAGAGAAACTTAGAAGAAAGAAGAATTAGGGCAGATTTCCGTGCAAAAATCTCCTCAATTCGTCCTGCGTGTCGAAGATCATGACTGGGAAGGGCGATCCGGGCACGAGCTCTCCGGCCCACTTGACCTCTACTCGATAGTCTCCAGGCTCTGTTGGGTCGTACTGCAAGAAAAATAGTATTTTTAAAATATCAAGGAAAATTCGACGTCTTCTCCTTGGAAGAAAAATTGATGCTAATAGAAATGTATTTCTAGAAGAAAAACGGAGACAAAAAGATTCGAAGATTTTAAAACATTTTGAGTGATATCTCAGATGGCTAATTTTAGTTTTTTCTAAAATCCAAAATAGCCTCCATAGTGATCACTTTGAAAATTCTCAATCTTCAGAAAATGGAAAACTGGTAATATTTTTCCAACAATTTTCAAATTTATTTTTTTTTTATTTTAAAATTATAAAATTTAATTAACTTTACGTTGTCAATATGGGTGAAAAATAAGAAAAATTCAAAATTTCCCTTATACTTAATTTTAGATTTTTGAAAGATCCATTTTGGGTAGTTTTATAAACAAATAGCTCAGCCTCAGCCTTAAAAACCCCTACGTTTTTGTTAATTGAAGCTTTATTTTGGCTCTTGAAAAATTTAGGTTTTGGTCTCTAGGGTTTGAGTCTCTATGGTCTTTAACAGTATTGTTTCCTTCACAAGCCCTAAAAAATCAGACAAAATAGAGTAAAATGAATTTTGAGCTCACCTTGCACAGAATGGTCCGGTCCTTCTGGCTCTCCCTCTGCATCTCCACCCGGAAGGCACCCTTGGGTCCCCTCACACGCACCGTCAGCTGGCCCGCGCCCGCTCCCCTCGTGTCGCAGATGAACCGGGACTGGAAGGTGGCCAGAACGCCGTGCTCTATGCCGGGTCCGTAGACCCTCACCTTGCTGGCGTCCGGCGCCCCTGCAATTCTCAGGTTGAAGGGCGACCCGGGGACGTGCTGGCCGCCGTATTTGATCGTGAGCGCGTGTCTGCCCGGCTCCTGGGGCTTGATGTTGAGCGTGAAGGTGGCGTCTCCGTGGTCGTAGAGCTCGCAGTAAGCGACCTTGCGGGGTCCCGAGCAGTGCGCCGTCAGCTCACCCGGTCCAGCGCGTCTGGTATCGATCCAGGACTTGATCTCGCGACCCACGACCCCGTGACGGAGTCCCTCGCCCGAGCAAAGCACCTTGGTGGCATCCACGGCGCTTCCCACGGCTACCACCAGAGGGCACCCCTTGACGAGACGCCCTCCCCACTTCACGGAGAGACTGAGGCTCGCGGCTCGCGTTGGAGTGTACGAAGCCAGCCAGATGGACTCGTGGACGCGGGGCTGGGTGAGAGCCACGGGCACGGTTTCGCCGTCTGGGTACCCGAGACTGACCTCTGGACGGCCTGGGGGGGCCTGGGAGGCGTCTATGGTGAAGTGGGCGGGCTCGGAGCACTGGGCGGCCGCGAGTCCGCGTCCCGTGAGCACAACCTTGTCGGCGGCCTGGTGGGGAGTCACAAAGGCAGCACCGGGGCTCTGGGAGACGGAGACGCCGCTGAAGGTGAGGTCGAAGGCGTGCTCTCCGGGTGTCAGGCCCTCGCCCGAGATGAAGATGCGGAAGCGGCTGTCGGACTGGCGGTCGATGGTAACCTCGCGGTCGTCGATGAGGCACACGAGGTCGCCCGGGCCCGCCAAGCTCGTGTCGAAGAGGATCCTTGCGGGCAGAATGAGGCGGCCCTCGTCGTCCAGGAGCTGGCCCCAGCCTCCCACGGGCACGACCTGGAAGAAGTGAGAGAATTTGAAGATTATTATTTTTGTGTCGGCTTTTGGCCTCAAAATAGTAAGGAAATGTCTGAATTTGAGTCTTTTTAGAGGATTGAGGGCCAAATCGGTCCTGGAAGACGTTTTGACCACAGGCTTGGAAGCTACTGGCGAGGACCTAGAGGCCATTTTAGGTGTTTTTCATGGGGTTTAACTAAGGCAAAAATTTTCTTAGGCCATTTTTCATCACAAAACATCGGGTTTCGAGGAACAGAAAAGTCGCTTTCGTGATCTTGGCGGTCAAGGCCTCTTTTACCTTAGTTTTATTCCAAAGACTTCGTGAAAAAAATTCTTTGACCTTTCTAGCTCCTGTCATGAGGGTGTCAGTCCTAAGAAAATGGTTTATTAGGACCCTTTTATCCCTCAAAAGTCCGTCCGTCTGTTCGTTTCCACAAAAATTCCTTCATCCTTACCTTGGAGGAGTCCACGCACGAGACACGCCACGGGGATCCCGGCAGAGGGCCCCGGTTCGGACAGCTGGCTCGGATCTCGTACTTGCCGACGCTCAGGATGGTGTAGAGGATGCGCCACTCGTTGTGGCCCAGTGGCTTGATCTTGGGCTCCACTCTCTCGCCCTGCTCGTCGACTCTCTCGATCTGGACGTTCGGACTCGTGGGACAGAAGACCACGAAGGAGGTCTCCTTGCCCCGATGCGCGACTTCCAGACCATTTCCACTCGCCCTGGCGTCCGAGTTCTTGCTGCCAGAGGTCGAGACGGCGAGCGTGAGGGGCGAGATCGAAATGGGCTCGCCTCCGTACTGGATGGACATCTTGTAGTGGCCGGGGGAGTTGGGCGTGAACTCGACCGAGTAGACGTGCTCGGACTTCTGCATGATGTTAACTGGGTAGTGCTGCCCGTGACTCCCCGAGACGACGATCGCCTCGAGCTCGGCTACTCCGGCTCCTTGGGTGTTCACTGGAATTGAAATAATTTCAAGACAGGCTCAAGTAAATTTAAATAAAACTCACGTGAAAAAGAAACGGGGCTGTGGACTGCAAGAGGGCCCTTCGGAACGCCCAGCGCCGCCACCTTGGAGGGGTCGTAGGACTCGCATGTGTAGGGACTGCCAGCCAATGGTTTCGATTGATGAAGGACCTCTGTGAAATTGAAAGAAAAAGCACTTTTAGAAAACTTTTTTCTTTAAAAATTTTAAGACGAGCTGTTAAAATTTTTGGATTAAATTTCAGAATTTTAGAAAGCCGAAAATGGTCTCTGGTGATTTTTTCAGCCTCAATGAAAGTGAATTGTAGCACTATAGGATCTAATTAGAGCTTCAAAAATTTTCTAAAATATCAAAAATTAAATTTTTGAGCTTGAGTTGAGTCAGAATAAGCTAACTATGGTTTGTTCTCTTTTATTCTTTTTAAAACCGAAGATTGAAAAAGGAAGTTGATTTCAATTGGAGCAAGGTCAGAGACTCGTGAAATAAAATTTCCTGATAAATTCTATTGAACCCCAAGGGCCCCTGGAGCGGATGATGAAAATCAACAGTAAACATTTTTTGAATTTCACAATTCCAAAAAATAATTTTTTTAGAATTTTCTTATTTTTTGACTTAAGATTAACTTCTAAACCAACCACTCAGATTGTAAGAATTTTTATACAATTTTAGTAAAATTTACCAAATTTTCAAATTCTAAGTCAAAGTAACCGTTTTTGAAATGCTTCCAATTTTAAGCCAAAAATCCTAGTTTCAAGCCTGATAAAAACAAATCAAGGTTTATTTGTACGTATAATAATTTAAGATGGTCAAATTTTCGATGGTTTTTTCAGAAAAAATTCCAAAAGGCAATGGTGAAAATGTGCACCAATGTACTTTTTTTTTAAAGTTCGAAAACACTAGACTTACCAATCAAACATTGCCCGATCTTCTGGATCGCGAACTCAGCCTGGAGCTGGCCTCCCTTGGTCTGGTAGCACCGGACCGGCAGGGCCTCGCCCTCGGGTCCTGAGATGACCACGTCGAACTCCCTTGCCGGCCGGCCCATGGTGTCGATGGAAAACGTGGTGGTCTTGCCCACACGCGCCTGGTACAGCCCCAGGCCACTCACGCTGAGCTCCTTGCCCGCCGCCAGCACGCTGATCTCAATTGGCTTGTTCGAGATCGGGACCCCATTGTACAGGATCGTGATCTTGTGGGGGGCCACGCGACTCGGGTGGTACAGGAGCTCGTGGACGCCCTCCTTGACGGCACTCCGGATCGTGTGGGGCACCTCGATGCCCCCACACCTCACCACCGCCGTGAGAGACCCCTGGCCCGCCTCCTCCGTGGAAACCGTGAGACTGGCTGGCCGGTGGACGAGCGCTTCCGTGACCTCGATGATCTTGACGACGTTCGGGTTGAAGACGTTGACGGTGCGTGTGCTGACGAGCTGACGACTCTCGCGGTCCAGACAGCGGACGACGTAGGTGCCGATCTCGGAGGCCCGGAACTCGGCGTGTCTGCGGTTGGAGGTGTAGGGGACCGTGGTCTGGTCCGGGCCCAGGATCTCGAGGATCTGGTCGCTGTTGAAGTACTCGATGGCCCCGATGCCCCCAATCTGGACGTGTGTGATGTTCTGCTGGACCTCGATGCGGAACGGACTGCCCGTGACGTTCTGGTCGTTGAATGTGATGTTGACAAAGTGCGGCTCGGCCGACTGGGGCATGAAGGTGACGTCGTAGAGGCCTCTGGCGCACGCCACGACCTCCGCCTTGACTGTGGAGGTGGCGGTCTGGACCACGAGCTCCAGGGTGCCCTCGCCGGCGCCGGCTGCGTCGACGCTGAAGGTCAGGGGCACGCCGATGGACGAGGGCCCGTTGGGCTGGTCGAGGCCGCTGATCGTGACTCGGTTCACGTCGTAGACGTTGCAGGCGAACGGCGATCCTGGAATCAGAGGTCGAAGGTGAGTTGAATTTGTTTCAAATTTTATGGTAATTTTTGGAGCTAAAAAGTCGAAAATTTGTCCCATACTTTTCCCATACTTTTCTAGGACAACCCAAAATTGACCTGTGGTACACAAAAAATTTATTTAAATTTTGAAATCAAACTATTTTAACTTATAAAATTGTGCTAAAAAAACTAGAATTGACGGTAAAATGTTGTAATTGCGAAAAACCGAATTTGGTCGAAAAAAATCCAAAAATGTTTCATGTGTTTTGAAAGAGCCTTTGAAGGACCTCAAAAAGGACATTCCAGCTTCCAAAAAGTGCAATTTTCTTAGGACTAAAAGGACACTTACCGGTGACGTGCTGGTCGTTTGCGGTCACGCTCACGAGATGGCGCCCCACGATGATGGGTCTGAAGGTCGCCGCGTACGCCGTTCCCCCATGCTGCATGGCGATCCGACACGGGAGAGTGTCGCCCATCGGAGCCGTCACGGTGACCTGAGGCTCGACTCCCTCAAAGCCCTCGAGCTCAATGGTGTTCTCGCGGTTGATGGGAGCCTGACGGAGACTCTCACCGCTCACGGTGGCCTTGGTGAGGGACGCAGGGGCTGGCTGGACCATGCAGGTGAAGGGAGACCCGGGAACGGGGTGACCGTTGAAGCGGACGGAGAGCGAGTGGGCGGCTGGCTCCGTGGGCTTGAAGTTGACCTTGAACCTGGCGTTGCCCTCGGACTGGACAAAGTTGGGCACGTTCTTGCCGCCCACTGCCACGATGATCTCAAGGTTCCCGGCACCAGCCTGGCTCGCATTGATGCCAAAGCTCACGCTCTTGCCGACCGTTCCAGAGCGAATGTCCGTGACGATGACCTTCTCGGCCGAGTAGGCCTTCAGGAGGAACGGGCTGCCCTCCACGTGGCCGCTCTGGGGCAGACGGACCTCCACCGAGTGGTCTCCGACCTCCACGGGCTCGAAGGAGACCTTGAAGCCAGCCGCCACGGCGTTGATGTTGGCAGTGACGGCGCGACGGGCGGGCCCGAGGACCTCCACGATGGGACGCGTGTCGGACTCGACGACGAAGTCGAAGGACTTGCCGACGCTCACCTTGTCCACGAGGTCGGCGGAGAGAATGCGGGCGGCAGCGTTTACCTGTGGGAGACGAGCTTGGGTGTTAGTTTGGGGAGTTTTAGAATTTGGGATTTTATGAATTTTTACGAATTTTTTCCCCTAAAACTTGGGGCTTTTTGAGGCTGAGACAGAGGTGTACCTAGGATTTTCAGGAGGGGGTCTATATTAAATTTTTTTCTTTTCTTCGAAACTTCGATTAAACTGAAAATTGGTTTCTGGGGGGTTTCGGTTCTGAAGAGAAAATTTTTGGTCTTGATGCTCCTTCCTTGATTACGCCTCTGGTCGAGTAATAAAATTCAAAAAGTCAACAATTTTTTTTGAAAAGTTCATGAGTAAATTTTTAGCCAGATTCTAGCTTTGAGAGCTAGGTTAAGCCTGGTTTGAAGTTTCTGGAAATATTACCTTGCAAGTGAACGGACTGCCAGGAACGTCCTGGCCATTGAATCGAAGCTCAACAGTGTGTTTCTGGGCATCTCTGGGCGTGAAGCTGATGGCGTAGGTGTGCTGACCCTGCGCCTGAGCGGAGGTCGGGACTCTGCCGCCGTTCACGGTGACCTCGAGGTTGCCTGGACCTGCTTGGGACGTTTCTACGAGGAACGTCACTGGCTTGCCGACAGTGCCGCTCTCGACGTTCTTGACTTTGATTGCACCAACATCGTAAACCTGAGGAGTCAGAGGGGTTATTTTTGGAGCATAGAGACTGAAAACTAGAGGGATAAGGGGGAGGTTTGAAAGCCTGTTTTTTATCAAGACTTTTTTGAGGGCTGTTAAAAAATGGCCTCTAAAAATTTGATGAGGTTTCACCTCGGAACCTGGTCTATAGGTCATTTTGAGAAACGTGACCTGGACCCGAATTTTCAAATTCTTTGTTATAAAAATTTGTTGTTGTTTGATCGAATATGGGAGAACTATTTTTAAACATTATTTTGCAAGCTATTAAAGTTTTCAAAAGCCCCACGTATCAAATTAAAAAATAAATTCAGCTATAAAGGATTTTCTAGAACATTCTATTTATGCTTTGATTCAAAGATTTCGTTGAAAACAGGCACTTGGACTAAAGGAATCTCAATGAAACTTTTTGAGCAATTGGCCAAAGGAAATTTCCAAAATTTTTGATTAATTTGAGCCCCCAGAAAAAGCCTTAAACATTGAAAAAATATATTAACGGACTTCAAAATTCTTGGGGTCCCTCTAGGTGTCAAACTCTATGGTGGGGAGCCGGAAAAAAGGATATTCGTCTTACTTTAGCCGAGTAGGGACTTCCTGCAGTGGGCTGCCCTTGCACGGTAACGCTCACTCGGTGCTCGCCGACGGTCCGGGGCACGAACTCGGCCTTGAAGACGCCCTCTGCGGTCTGATGCACCTGGGCAGGCACCGCGTGACCAGTCGGTCCTACAGAAATTGTGGAGGAAGGCGCCAACGCGGTTGTGTCAGAAATTATTCACTTTCGGGGTCTCTTACGACTAGGTTTAGATAGAGTTCATGCAGGCAGACAGAGAAGCGAGTGTGGAAGAGGCGGGAGTGATTTCTAATCGTCTTTAGCGTTAAATTTGTGACATGAGAAGCCAATTTTGCTCGAGGTCATTGTAATTGGAATGGCACGGAAGATTAAATTTCGTGTTTCAGTAGTTTTAACTTTTGCAAGCGTTTAAGGTTAGTCCACACGAGTTAGCTTTTAGTATTTTAATTACAAATTTGTTAGTTCGAGTCTAGTAAACGGTCCGTTGTCGTCCTGAAATCGGAACAGAGGAATCGGAATTAGTCCCAGTCCCGCTCGTTTCCTACCTCAAAGTGGGAGGGGGCGGGACTGGGAGCTAACTGGGCCGGCATTGCAGCATCCAGTCAAGCCGCAAAAGAGTGAGTCCTCTAAGTCTACGGGGTTAGTCGGGTTAGGTTAGTAAGCCATTGCAGCTTGACTGAATCCCTACAATCCTTGAGAGTAGATTTTGGCGCGAAATTCGTAGCTTTTCGCGTCGGAAAATGAAATCTACGAGTGCGGTACTCCCGGAAAACTTTGCGTTTTCCGGGACGGGCGGGAGCTCGGGAGTGCTGAGACAGGAGTGAGGCCTTTGAAGGATGATTTTTAATTTTGGTCGTAAAAATGGTCTTGAACATAAAAAATGTTTTCAATTTTAATTATTTTTCTAAAAACTTTCATTCAAAATTTTATCTTTTTTTGTGATTTAAACCAAAGAAGTCTTAAATCTTTTTTTTTTGGGTCAACAACTGAGTCAGACATCTTTTAAGTTTTGGGTATAAAATGACAAATCAGGTTCAGTAAAAAACTTTTTAGAGGTAAAAAGATCTTCTGGTTAGAAAAAAGACTGGTACTTTAGGTGTCAAAGATTTATATTTTAGGCCAAATATTGAAAGAAAAGTCCTTCTAATTTTCATCCAAACTAAAGTGTTTAGTTGCAGTAAAAATATGTTTAGTCAAGAAAAAAATATTTTAGCACCATAAAAATTTTTACAACACTAAAAAATATTCAGAATGAATTCGACCAGGAGTAAGATTTCTATGGGAGTCTTAAATTTCTTCCGAAGGCCAAAAATGAAAAATAAATCGTTCTTTAAAGTTATTTAGAAATTTTCTCAGACATAAGAAACTCAGACATAAGACTTTTTCAGGTCAAGAACTGCCAAAAAATTTCTAGGTTAAACTTAAGGTTTTGGGACTAAAATTTCCAGAACGAGTTTCTTGGGCACCAAAAAGTTCTGATCTGAAAAAAAATTAAGTCAAAAATCAACCCTCAAATCGAGTGACCCCCTCCCTGAACTCAGCAACGTTCCTGAGCTCCGCGTGAAAATCCTAATAGGAATGAAACATAAAGTTGAGAAAAATGTAGGTATGTGCAAATAGAGACAAAACAGGAAAACTCAAAATCAAAAATCATTAGATCATGCGGAAGCAAATCGAAAACGCTCATTACCTTCTACGTTGACCTCGACATCCTCGAGCCTTCCCCCGGGATGGTTGATGGTGAAGGAGTTGGCTTGGTGCACCGGACCCGGACCCGCTAGCGACACCTGGGGGCCGGACGAGCCCCCGCTGATGCCGACGGTGATGGGACAGCCCGGCACCGGCATCTTGTTGAAGGAGACGTTGATGACGTGCTCGCAGGACTCGGCTGGCACGAAGGAGACGGCGAACCGGGCGTTGCCCTGGGGATGGACCTGCGTGGGAATGTTGTGGCCCTTGGCGGAAATCGTTATTTCGAGGTTCCCCTCGCCCGCCTCCCCCGCATCCACCGTGAACTGGACCGGTCGTCCCACCGTGCCCTTCGTGACGGCTCCCACGCTGACCTTCTTGGCGTCATACGCCTTTGCCAGGAACGGCGTCCCCGAGACCGGGTATCCGTTGTACTCGACGTTGACAGAGTGCGCTCCGACGTGCGTGGGCGTGAACTCGGCCGTGAACCCGAGATGGATGTCCCCGGTTACGCGAACGGGAAGCTCTCCCTGGGGTCCCCGGACGCTGACAGCGAGCTCGGCAGCGCCGCCTCCGGACACGGTGATGTGGAAGGAGGCGGGCCGGTTGACGGGGACGAGCTCCAGGTTGGCCAGGTTGAGCAGGACTCGACTGGTGTCGGCGACGGAGCAGACGAAGGGGCAGCCCCGGACGGTCTCGCCGTTGAACTTGATGTCTATCAGGTGGGGCTTGGCCTGCTCGGGCGTGAAGGACACGAGACATCGGCCCCCACCCACCACCTGGACGTGGTTCGGGACCTCGCCCTCGTTGATGGAGATTTCGAGCTGCCCCTCGCCCGCGGCGCTGGCGTCCACTCGGAACTGGCAGGGCTGGCCCACGACGCCCCCGTTCACGTCCGTGACTTGGATCAAGCTGGCGTCGTAGACTTTCGCTATGAGGGGTCCCCCCACGAGCTTCGTGGGGCCAATGGACGCCTCTATGATGTGCGTGCCGACCTCAGTGGGCACGAATTCGATGCGCATGGCACCGTTGGCCGCCTCGTGTGTGACTCTCGCATTCACTTTCTTCTTGCTCGGGGCAAGGACTGTTGCTACACACTCCCCTCTGTTGAGGGTCGATCCAGGAGGCGGCAGCACCTCAAAAACCGCCGGCGAGTTGGCTGCCACTAGACGGGTCGAGTCGCCAAGCGTGGTGAATCCCGGCGATGACATGATCTCGATTGTCCACGGAGAGCCTGGAAACGAGACGAAAACGAAAATTGAGCTCGCAGTCATGCTTTGATCGGATTGCACGCGTGTCGCGTTCAATTTGCTCATTCAAGCCCACGAACGCACCGCACGTTATTCATACTTGAAAGGCATCTAGGTCCATAATGAGCAGAGAGCACGGTATTTGCAACTATTTCGATGCGGGGTATTTGGGCGCTTTTTAACTCTATCTGGGACGCTCATTTTGGTCCGTCGGTCTGAGGGCATTTTTTCCTCCAAAAATTATCGGTATATTTTGAACTTTTTATTCATTTTTTTTTCTTTAAAAAAACCAAGGAATTTCATTAACGTCGTTTTTACGATTTTTCAGGTTATTTTCTATTTACCAAAAAAACAAATTTTAAAAGAAAACTTGAATTATTTTAGACATTTTTATCGATTTTTATTGGAACCATCAGATCAACCATTCCAACTCAAAAAATTAATTTTCAACACAATCCTAATTTTTTTCTGTAAGTAAACTTTTGCTGCCTAATTTTTTCCCTGAGAATTTTTCCAAGAAATGAACCTACAGAAAAGGTCTGTAGATGGTTCATTTAAGTTTTTAATACCATTCATAACCTGGTTTGTTCCTTATCAGACCGAATAAAGTTCTCCTTATTAGCATTTTAAGCTTATCTCACAAATTTTTTGAAGAAGAAATTTTTAATAGCTCCTTCCAAATTGTATTGTGATAATTTTTGGAAAAAAAACTTTACACATTATTCAGAAAATTAAATAATTTTTTAATCCTCAAGCAATAATCGTGTTTCAGAGCACTTTAGGTTCGAGAAGTTCAAAAAAGTCCAAAACAAGAATTTGAAATTGTACATTATATTTTTTCTGATATTTAATTTCACTTCATTGAGATTAAAACTTTTTTAAATAGACTTTCTAAAGTTGAAAAATTTAATTCAATTTTTTGGCCTTAAACCTTTTTGTTCTCCCTCGGGATTTTACAATGAAATCGTGGATGTCCAAGTTCTTTTACAGAAGGTTTCAGAAAATGCTCAAAACGAAAGGGGGTCAATTGCAGCCCTGCTCCGCCTGACTCCATAACAAGTGAGATGAATGAAAGCGCCTCTCAGATGTGTGAAAAGGCTCAGTGGTCGTGAAGTAAAAAGTTCGTTTGCAGAGACAACTTGCTTTCACGCTTTTTCAATTTGTTTTTCGTCTGTTTTTGCAGCTCTTTCCGATATTGTGTATGCGCTTTTAATTTCACCGCAGCTTTGTTTGGTAATTTTTAGTGGCGTCGAGAAGACTTTTTGCTGAAGCGCGCGTGCATCAAAGGAAAACAACGATGGGAATCTCGAGTTTATTCTGCTGTCTCGTCGAGATCGGCAGAGACTGATTAGGAGGTCGAGCGAGAGAGAGAGAGAGAGAAGTACCGCTGCTCCACTCCATCGAAGAAAGCCCCCCATTACGTGACAAGAGTACCTAATAAATCGAACACATGTTGGTCGCTCTTCTCTAGTGCGGTGTGTCCCAGTAAGAGTCGATAAACTCCGAGTCACATTTTTGATTTGATTGCCTTTTAACGACTCCACTACCGTTACTCGGCGTCTGTTACTCAATTATGCAAATTATGATTTTTTTTGGGCTCCAAGACGTTCGGGGGGAACTCGGAGCGCGCGTGTATCAGGAGAAAGGTCAAGTCGGCTTGTGTAATTTTCAATTTGAGACCCAAACACTGGGGTTACCGACCTCTTTGGCGTAACAGGAAAGGCCTCTTAACACATGTTCCGACGGAATGGGCGAGCTTCGAGCCATTTTGCCCGATAATGCTCGTAATTCATGCGTGCGATGAATAATTTTCGGTTTTATGGTCTGAATTGCTGTTTTCAATCCACATTTTTCCTCGTTCGAGCCCGTGTACTTCAACATAATTTGGTATTGAAAGCGCTCATAAATTGGATTGCATTGAAACTGTCCTTCCGCTGCCCCTAGGCCTCTTGAATACCTCAAATACTCGTTATTCCATTTCTGCTTCATTTTGATTTATTTAATTGGCTTTTGCCACACTTGTCAATTTTGTTTGTCGTTCTTGCATAATTTTTTTTTGTTGAAATTTTGTGGAAGACAAATTTTTTGGGCTTAAAACTTATTTTTTGATGATTTAAAATTTTTTAACCGTCTGTTTTGTTTTCTTTACTATTCAAGGCTTGATCAAATTTTTTTCAAAATATGAAAGCCGGGAAATTTCACTTTTGGCTGAATTTACTAGCATTTAGCAACCAATTCTGAGCTTGAATATTTCAGCTGCATTTAATTCAATTTCTTCAGGTTTTTTTGGTCAAATCAGAATCTGTTTTAAATTTAAAAATTATTTAATTTTTTAAAAATTCATCAAACTTTCTTATCAATCTGTTTTTAAGCTTAAGTTATTTGTCCATTTTGGATTTTAAAAATTTTTGATTGAAATTGTTAAGTTTTAGACACCTAAAATCTTACTAAATGGTGATTTTAGACTTGTGGTTGACCAGCTTTTGCTCTTCAAAAATTTTAAAACCTGTCTTAAATTTATCGAAATAATTTTTAAAGTTTAGAGTTTGAACCTCGTAAAAACCTTGAGAAAAAGCATTTATCTTTTAAAGTCTTTTTAAATCAACTTTCATGTCACTAAACCACTGCATAAGCGGGACAGACACTCGAAAAGAATGCGAATAATGAGCCCGAGAATCGTAATAATGCCGAGGTGTCGAACTTGCGCAACGCTTCAAACTGGAATTATCGCGATAGATCATGACAAAAATAGCATAAGATACTGCCTTACATAACGCCCGTCTCCTCACGTATGCAAAGCATTGTCTACGAATGCATTTCGGAGTCAATTCAATTATTTCCCTTTCGCAAGCCAGCGTAATTCAATAGTGGTGTAAATTAAACGGCGTGTCTGCAAAAAGTCATGAGCAGCCAGGCAGCGAGCCGGAGCCCGAAAGCCAAGACGCGGTAGAGAGAAAAAAGGTTGACAAAGCTTCAGCTGAAGGTCACGAGGTGATTTTAATTGAAAATCTGAAATACGTGTGATTGTCGGGAGTACAAAAGAGACATAGAGTTATGCGACGAACAATGAGATAAATCGAGGGTAAGTAGCTGGTAGCGAGACAAAATGGCGTGGGAGGGCGGGGAGCTCAAGGGGGCCGAATAAAGACGCATTTGAGTGTCGCAAGTGATTAATTAGAGGCTTTCAAACGGGCTCGGTGGCCTGATTAACGGCGTTGCCGGGCCGGCTCGCGACTCGGACTTGATCTGTCAAAAGTGACGGGATTTGAACTAGAAAGGCGAGGCTTTTGGGTTGGCTGGGAACTTTTTAAGTTTAACCTTGAGCTTTTCTGTAGAAAACAAGCTTAAATTATTTTTTAAAACGATGAAGTTTCTGGACTTTTCAACTTTTAAAGGTCTTTTTCGTCTCATAAAATTGTTTTTTGACCCAAAAATGGGCTTTTTAAGGAATTCATTGTGTTATTTCTTGTTTAAAAAAATTTTTAGCCCTATTTATGAGTAAAAAAATATGAGAAAATCTACAAATTATCGACATTTCAGGCAACTTAAAATAGACTTGTAGTTTTAAGGCTTTAATTTGGTGAAAAAAGGGCAAGAAAGGCCTCTTTTGGGCTTCGAAAAATTTTTAAACTTATTTCACCGTCTCAAAATTCTAAATTAAGAGCACCGAAATTTTTTGGCCAAACTTGAAGCTCTTAGGAGTGCTTTCAATCAGAAATTTAGCTCATAATCAGCTCATAGACTCATAAAATGGCTCATAAAGGTTCATTCAAGCGATTTCTATCTAAAAGCGCAAGTTAACGCAACAGCCATCGAGATAAGCCCTCATTAGGCTTCTGGGTCAGGCAGTAAAAGTGCTTCACTTTCCCACCAGAATTGCGAAAATATTCAAGCTCGGTGGAGTATTGAGAAAACGTGAGATAAAACGCCAGAACAATCGAAGTTTCGTCATTTAGCACACGAAGTCGAATTTCTGAGTGGCTTATGGAAAGTTGGAGCCGAGCCATTTCCCGCCTCCGTGCGAGAGTGCAAGAGATAAGAGTGCATAGTAATGATACACGCCTTGACTCCATCACGTTATTATAAATTACGAGTTTATAGCGATTATGATGGATATGAGAGCCAGCAGACGCTAATGATGGCAATTTGAATTTTTTATCGTAGACTCAACAATAACTTTAACTGACTATGCTTCATTGCATTCCCGGCGAGCAGGTATTTGATTGTTGGACAAGAAACGCTGTTCATCTGCTGATATGTACTCGCTTTGGTCACGCCCTCAAGCAGCGAGAGTCGGCCGGTTTCTCGCATTCCTCCGAGTAGATTATAAAAATCACTTTTTGTGGTTTTCGAAGGGGATCCAGAAAAACATGTCGAGACTGCTCTTGAGACTTTTTACGTTCTGGCTCATTTTATGAGCAAAATTTTTAACATTTGAATTTAGAAAAGCTTTTAAATTTTCGAAATTCGAAGCCGAGTTTGAGCCTTAAAAAGCCTTATTCTAGAAAGCTCCAATATGAATTTATTTGAAGTTGAATGAAATTTACAAATTAAAACTTGAAAACTTTTTGAATTTAAAGTTTGAAGCCTTATTTAAGCCCAGTTGAAGCCCAAAAAGCTTATTTTAAAAATTCTTTACTTTTTCTTGAGCCACTGAGGGAAAGCTAAGTTTTAGAAGATATTCATACCAGACTTATCATTTTTGAATAAGGCTCTTTTCTGAAGACTCTTTTCTGAAGCCTGAAAGCTAGTTTTTGGAAAACACAAAAATTTGGCTTCAGAGTTTAGAATTTGGCTTCAGAATTTAAAAAGAGCTTTTGATATTTCAAATTGACAAATTTCGACGCCCATTTCGAGCCTTAAGAAAGATTAAGTCCATAAGGCTCAAATGTGTATTTATTTGAAGTTGAATAAAATTTAGAAATGTAGAGTAAAAAAACTTTTGATTTTCGAAATTAAAAAATGTGAAGCCTAATTTAAGCTCAGTTGAAGCCCAATTAAATTTTAAAAATTATTCAATTTCTCTTAAAAAGCTGAGGGAAAATAAAAACACATTCTGAGTTTAAAAAGATATTCGGAACAAACTATTTTTAGTGACCTTTGAAAATGGGCTTCACACTAAAGGCTCTTTTAAAAAGCCTGAAAACTGGTTTTTAGCAAGAAAAACAAAAATGTGGCTTCAGAGTTTGGGCTGAGAAACAAATTTGAACCGAACTGGGAGCTCTCAAGCCTGCAGGCTTTATCTGGTTTCCTCAGTAAGCCATTAAAGAATTTATTGACACTTTTGGGACGCAGCTGTGGCTACTGTTTCGCAACACTGGGCGACCCAGCCCATTAATTACGTCAGGTTAGCAAAGCCTCTTACCGCAAAAGACATCAAAACGTGCCGAAAACTCCGGATTAATTTTTAATCTGTCGATTCCTTTCATTTTTGCGAATTTCGTCAAAATTATGCAATTCACGGAAAAAATTGTCGCAATTTTAGCGCTAAATATCACGTTAGTTTCTCATAAATCGGAAATGGCGGCAAAGAAATCTTTCACGGGGCCTCATTACCCGACACCACGGACGCACACCGCAATAAAGGCCCCATTGTGCGTCTGTTTTGGTTGTAAAATTGAAATGTACAAAAAGAAACAAGAAACTGCGCGTTACTTCCGAATAGCAACAATAATAGCGTAATTGAGGAGAGTACTTTTTATATATTTATACTTTCAAAACCAATATTTTCGAGCCGGAGTTATGCCTCGCTAGTGGCTACATGGGCTTTCGTGCAGCTGCCGTGAGCGAGCTGGAGGCGCGAAATACGGCATGGTCGTGATTCGAGAACAATTAGCAGGGAAAATCTGGGAAACGGGGTCACCTTCTGGACTTTCTCGGGTCACGAGTGGCTCATTACTCCTCATATGGAGAGTCGTAAATTGTAGCCGAATTTAGTGCTCGGAAGTCTGGCCTGTAATTTTCGCAAAGCAACTACTGGTATGCTTGGATTTTCGTTGGCTTTCTCGTTTCAGAAATATAGAGCTTCAAAGTTGAAAACCCTTGAAAAAAAAATTATTTTTCACCGATTTATGAAAAAAAAATTCTCGAAGGTCTTAAGAGATGTATACTTAAATCTTTTTTAAAAACTTACTTAAACTTATTTTTAACAAATATATAACTGTATGTATTTTTATCAATTATTTAAACAAAAGCCTACTTTTTGCCATTTTTTGTTACAAAACTGGTTGAAAAAAGTTCAACTTTCTCAGAGGTCGTAAAAGATTTTTACCTAAACCTTTTTTAAAAATTTACTTTAACTTATTTTTAACACGTAAAAGTATATTTTGAGCAAATATATAACCATACATATTTTTAACGATTTTTTGAACAAGAGCCTATTTTTTGTTACAAAACTGGGTGAAAAAAGCTCAAAAATATATAGAAAGTACGGAAAACATTCATCAACACTGCACCAGAAATTTTCAATTGCCTCAAAGTCACGTTTCCATATGAAATCGTCTCGAGATTATGGAGTGTCGGGAAGCTGTCAATTAGCCAGGCTCATTTCCATATTCAATAACCGCCACTTTTCACTTGTTGCTGCCAATTGAAAAGTTTGTCACCCCCTCCCCCTTCCCCACATGCCTCACGTGCATGCAAAGTGACCTAAAACTGCACCGAGAACCGCGCTGCAATCACTTGAGTTCGTATTATGCAAATGTTATTATTCCGAAACGTATGCATGCCGCGTCAAAGGGAAATTCGCTGCAAGGAGGAGATAAAAAAGAAACGAGTATTGAAAGCGATAGCTCTATGCAGCGGCAACATGATCTCGAGGGCACTTGGGGCGAACATAACAAACACTCAGAGAGAAGGCAGTCTGCGAAGAATAACATCAAAGCCTGTGAGTCACCTCACTATAGTTACGGGCAAAGCGGCTGCTTGGGAGGGGGCAGAGCAAGCCCACGGAATATTTCTGCACGATTTCAGCTTCGTCAGGAGTGGGATAGGTTTATTATGGTTTTAGTTTTAGTTACGTCTCTGATATTTTCAGAAAGCCTCTAGACCTCAAAATTCTGCAGTTTGAGACTTTCAAAACAAAGGTTTTGACCGAAATCGGATTTAGAAACCCTCTCAGTTACGTCTCTGAGCAGCCAATATTTTTAGGAATCTTTAGAAAACCTCCAGAAAGATTTTATACCTCAAGAATCTACTGAAAGATCCACTTAAGAGACTTCAGAGCTGATAACTATGGCCCCAACTTCCCTAAGAAACCCTCTAGGTTACGTCTCTGTTCTCTAGTGGGCGGTTTTCTGTTTCCAAATTGAACCAGATTCCCAAAAAATGACCTCCCTAAAAACCCCCTTGGCTACGTCTCTGTTTAAAAATTCTCTCAGTCCTTAATTATGAAGAAGAAAGCCCTCTCCCAAGACCCGCCACTGCTTCCTCTACGCAGTTTTACCGTTAATGAAGAGCCGCTCGCTCGTACCCTTTGCCAGCGTCTTCCCATCGAGCACATAACTTGTTTACTCGCGAACAACTGTAAAGATTACCGCGCGACTACAGAATGCAGAATCGCAACTGGCATTTCGAGCTATTCGATGCTGTTATTCGCCGATGACTTCAAAGTTCAGCCTCAGAGCTCGCTTTGATCGTTGTAAGAAGGCAGTTTTCAGGCTCTGTTTGAACCTGAGCTAAGAATAGAAGACTAATTTGCCTTCTGATAATTTTTTTAGAGCTTAAAAATGATCGTAGAATTAATTCATTTGAAAGATTTTTTTTCTCAAGAAAACTCAAGCTTAAAATTAAACTTTCAGGGCCTGATTTAAACTTAATAATATTTTAATTGTTAAGTTCAAGAACCTTCAAAACTTTTCAAAGACCAAATTAAGTTTTAAAGGGAAATTTTAGGCCTTAAATTAGGGTGAATGGGCGTATTTGGCCACTTTGGACACATTTGGCCACCCACTGGACACAATTGGCCAACCCAGAAAGAACGCTGGAAAACACCGGAAATCTCAAAAAATGGGCCCCTTACATCGAGAAAAGTGATTAAAGGGGTGTTTTGACGCCCCCGGAAATCTTTCACCTAACCGGAAGTGGAATAGCCGCCATCTTGGATTTAATAACATTAAAAATAGGAAAAATTGGGGTTTTGAGTGGAAAACCGCATTTTGCTGCGTTATTATCCAACCTACACAGTTTCAACCAAGAAAAGATTTTTAAAGGACATTCTAAGGCTTCCATTTTGACTTTTAGAAATAAGATTGCACTTCCGGTTTAGCTATGACAGCCATCCGCGTGCAAGCATTTTTTCAAAAAATATTCTCTGAGCTCTAGCTCGGTTGTCTTAAGCGATAGAAAGCTCAAACAATTTTTAAAAAATAGTACTTAATTTAACGCTTCCAAAATGACATCAACCTTTTCAATTGAATTTACTATGCGCACAAGAAAAAATAAAAACGACATTTCCCATTTTATCTCTTGAAAAAAGAAAAATTTTTCCTGAGCAAACTACAAGCCCAATCCTAGCCACTTGTTTTTTTTTCAAGGTTTTCACTAATGACTATTTATGTAAAAAAAATCAAATCTACAACTTAAAATGGGAACGGAGCCAGTGCTTGCGAAAAATTTGCGAAGAATTATTTTAAGGAATCCAAGATGGCGGCTGAAGTAAAAATTCGGGAGCCTTTTCAAAAGTGTTTTTAGAATTGGTCAAGTGTCCATTAAATATGTTCACAACGGCAAATTTTTATCTTTAGAGGGGACGGAGCAATCGGGCGTTAAGTGTAGGCAGTCGTACCCAAGTATGCCTGAGAGCGGAGCAAATATCTAGTGTAGCCCAGAAATGTCAAAAGACGACATTTTATCAAAAACTTTTCTTTGCAGACCTCCCTTGAAAAAGTTTTTAAAAAATTTTTTCCGCAACCATTATTTCAAAATGGCCGCCAAAAAAATTAAAACCGTTTTTTTTGTTTTTTAAAAATGGTGGCCGATTTTTTCAAAATGGCTGCCGGCAAAAAATAGTTAATTTTTTTTAAAGGGGTGTCATCAAAAAAAGTTTTCAGATTAGATGCTATCTTTCACGTCAAAATCAGGTTCAAATACATTTATTGAAGGCATGTATATGAAATTTATAAATTTTAAAAAAGTTGTATGGAGGGTACCCCCAAAAGCTTACTTTTTAAAATTTTTTTTGCTAAAAAATTTTTGTTTTCTTTGAAACTCTCTCATACCGGAGATGAGCTTTCTAAAAGGTTTGCAGACGAAACTCTCAAGCTTGAGGGGCGCTCGTCTCAATACCAGATTTCTAAAATTTTATACAGACGGACAAAAAGACATATGTTAGACGTAACAGTGCTTTCTTGTTCAAAAATGGGCTTAGCTGTTCATTTACTGCCCAAATTTCGAAAATTAGGAGATTGGCAACATTAGGTCCACCTCATTTTTCCATGGGCCAAATATGTCCAAAAAGGCTTTTTTTCTAGAGGCTCTAGTTCGGAGGTGGAGAGTCCAATCTTTAAAAGACACACCAATTCGGAATGGGGAAAGTCCAAATTTTCGTGTGATATGTAAATCTTTGTAACCGTACCAACTTTCTTGAAGAAACCGGCTTCCGAAATCTTAAATTTTACAATGTTTTCTTAAGAAAAATTACCATTTTAGACAAATATGTCCATAAATCCCAAACCTCTTGAGCAATTAAGCTAAAAACTTGCTCGAATATAAGTACTTCTCCCTCTTTCCAAAATTATGCTTTTTATCCCGAAAAAATAACGTTAAGGGGGTCAAAACTGCAAAACTGTTTAACCGTGGCCAATTATGTCCATGGCCAAATACGCCCATTCACCCTAATTTTTAACTCTTTGAATTGGGTTGGAAGTGATTGATTAATTTTTCCAGCTAATTTTAAGAATTCTTAATTTTTGTAGTTTACAAAAAAATCTTTAGCCTTAAAAAAATCCTCCAAAAGCCTAAAAATTGTTTGTTTAAAATTTTATGCTTCAAAAGACCAGTCTAACATTTTAACCGCTTAGGAAACTTGTTTCTGCAATCAACCTGTCAGCTCAGAGACAATAAAAAATCACCCTGTCCCGAGAAATTCTTCGGCCAACTGCAGCCATGACGGCACCCCATCGGAATGCAAGTCGCGATCCAGCTGTTTGGGTCAGACTCCGTGGCCGAGACCGGATTCTCTTGACATTGGGCGCTTCTCGGTCCGTTTTCGCTGACCCAAAACTGGATCGAATTCCGCTCAAACAAACAGCAGCTTTCGAGCACTCTCCAGAACCGATCGCGCGAGAAATCGGATAGGCGTAGGAAGATGCGATAAATATTAAATACCTCAGCGATGGGTCTTTTCGAATTCCGATAATCGGGTTTGGGCTCGGATGGCGCGAGTTTCTCGAACTTTTAACACAATTTCAGCTTCTTCGTATGCGCGAATGACTTTCACTTGCAACTTAATCCGAAATTTTTTATGTTTACTTTTCGCCTTCTTCTTCTTCTTCTCACTCTATCACATCGAACTCATATTTTCTCAATGAAAACTGTCACGTCATCTTATTCATTTTTATTATTCTGCTCTATGGTCAACATGGCTTCACTTTTTTCTTCACCTCTTGCCTCCTTTCCTAGCAATATGCAGCATAAGCTATGTACGTTTTCTTAGACACGTTTTATGTATGTTCATTGAAATGTGAATCGCGCAAGAGAATGTTTTCACCCACACAGGCGCAGCAAAAAGGTAAGAAGTGCGGTAGAAACGCGACTGTACCCTCCGACGGCTCAACTCAAACTGCGCTCGGGTACCTGCTCGGGCGAGAAGTGAGCTCGGCGCAAGACGGCGTGAGTTGCGCCAGGTGAAAACCGGTTTAGGGTGGTGCGAGTGCGGACCGTTGTGGCTCATTCACGGTGGACTACTCACCTGGGACTGTCTCGCCGTTGAACGTGATCTGGACGATGTGCGTGCCGGACTCGTGAGGCGTGAAGCTCGCAACGAACTTTTGCCCGCCCAGAGCTCGGACTGAGGACGTGACGCGGCCTCCGTTCACGAGGATCTCCAGATTTCCAGACCCGGCTCGCGATCCGTCAACTGGAAGAGGGAAAATTGAATTTTAAGGACATTTTCTTAAGGTGCGTCCACACGTGGTAAGAAATTTCAAGGAAAATGTCTATCTGAGGGCCGCAAGAGGACCTTTTAATTTAATCACAAGGGGCCAAGTATGTATATATTTTTAGGCCGAAATCCAGATTTTGATGTCAATTGTCAAAAAAATTATTTTGAGAATCAACTTTGGCCCTTTTCTCAAAATTTTTTGCCGTAAAACTAAAATTTTCCAGACATTTTCTCCGGAATTTTTGACTTCGTGTGAATCCTGCTTTAGAAATTCTGGCCACTCTTTAACAGAGAAAAGGCCATGTTTAACACTTTTTTAATGGTTTCCTTCTCTTTCTCACGTTTTGGATTGTTTTTTGAGCCTGTTTATTTTTTCTATGTGCTCTTTTTTGGGTAATTCATGAAGAGTAAAGGTGGCAGCACACGATTAACTTTTTATCGAATTTTTTGATTGAATGAAATCATTTCTTTCTTCTTCTAAAATTTTGGATGATTTTTGGGAATTTTTTAAGCCTTAGTAATATATCCATAAAATGAGTCCGAAAGATCTCTTTTTCAAAAAAAGGTTCAAAACTCTGCAAAAGCGGATCCAAAAACGCTTCAAAAGGGTTTTGAAAATATCCAAAAACTACTCAGAACAAGGGGAAAAATTTTTCTATGAGGATTTTCCCCCGAAAATGCTTGTAAAGAGACAAAAAGTACTCACTCTCGAACTCCACGGGACGCCCAAGAACGCCATCCGGGATGTTCTGCACCTTGATGGCCTTCGCGCCGGTGAATCCCTCGGTGTCTGCAATCGGCTTGAAGCGCGAACCCAACGAGTAGCTGAAATCATTTGCTTCCTGTTTTGTGACATACCTTTCATTTACCTCTTTCACCGATGAGTGGAAGTTGCTGGAAGTCCTCGTGGTGCTCGTCGTTCCTCCGTTCGTGAGCGAGAACTTGTTGTACTGCGTGTTCCGATGCGTCTCGATGTCCTTTCCAGTGTTTGCCAGGTCCGTGTTGAGCTGCAGCTCCGGCATGTTGGCCAGAGACTCAAGAGAGTTGTGGGAGAGGACGCCCTTGGTTTTGTTCAGGACGTCCCAGCTGTCCCGTCGTGGTCCCGACTTTGAGCTTACCTTGACGTTCGAGGAGTACGTGATGGGCTCCGGGCTGGTGGAGACCCGAGGGCTCAGGGGCCGGTCCGTGAGGGAGCTTCCAAGCGTGTTGGTAAGGGTTTGGTACGTCTTGGTCTCCTTCCTCACGGAGTACTTCGAGGACTCGACTCCAGCCTATAAGCGATTTGAAAGTTATAAGAGCTCTGAGAGACTTGAGGTGCTTAAAAGTGCATGAAATCTCAGGTCTGAGGGTTTTGGGGGCGAGGGAAGGCGAATGTCAGGAGATGTAGGGTTGTTTTTCGAGTTCTAACCCATTTTAGACCAGATGGATTTTTTTGAAAAAATTTTTGGGTTTTGAGAAATCAGGTCCTTCAGAATGACCTTGAAGATTTTAAAATGAAAAATTCCCATTTGCCAAAATAGGTTTAATTTCTTAAAATTAAAAAAAAAAATGAAATAATATCTGTCGAATAAAAAGTTTTTTGAGGGAAAAATTCAAGATGGCTGCCACAAGGGAGTTTTTGAACCTATTCGAATACAAGAAATGCCTTAATTCCCAACAAGGGTTGAGTCGTTTCAAAATTTCACCCAAAAGATTTTTTAATCATGGAAAAAATTGAGAAAGAATTCAAATTCAAGATGGCGACCAAAATGGAGTTAGACGACTTATATTAAAAACTAAAACTGCTGGTATTTCCAAAAATGGTTTTTGAACAAAAAACTGCAAATTTTCCAAAGTTTAAATTCAAAATGGTGATCAGAATATTTTTTAGAATTTAGGTTCTAAATTTCTTGAAAAAAAAACTGGATTTTGGTCTAAAATGGGTTAGGGAGCCCTGGGCTTACCTTAACAGGGCTGCTAGACCTGTGAGTGGTAACTGTGGTCGTGGAATAGTTAACCGGTGAGGGCTTAATGAGACTGGGACTAGAAGTTACGTTTCTGGTGTTGGATTCGTAATGCTTCGTGCTGCTGAACGTGATGGGGCTGTTCCTCAAAGTGCTGTTAGAGATCTAAAAGGGGGCATGAAGGCTCGTGAGGGGAGTTATGGGGCTTCTTACGTTTCTCACGGGACTCGGAGACATGAGCCGGGAGGAGTACAAGTCATCGACCCTGGGCGGCGGACTGAAGCTCTTCTTGAGCTGGCTTCGACTAGAGTACTCGTTTTCTTTGTTGCTGCTGTAGAGACTGTCCACGAGGTCGATGACGGGGGAATTGCGGACGGTCTTGCGGGTCTCCTTGTACGTCGTGGAGTAGAGCTCGGTGTCGGTGCGCGGGGGCGAGTAGACTTCACGCCGGGGAGAAGCCAGCTCGCGTCTCGGAGACGAGAGCTCGCGACGTGGCGACGAAATTCTCTCGAAACGAGCTGGGGACTGGCGAGAAGGGGACGTCAGGTCACGCCGGGTGGAGTAGAGCTCGGTGGAGCGGTTGACCGAGGAGTTGTAAGACGAGTTGTAGAGCATCGAAGGACTCTCGGAGCGCATTTTTTCTAAAAAGGAAAAAATAACAATTTTGAGTAATTTCTGGCCCATTTTCTGTGTAGGTTTGTGCTGACTAGGACAACTCCAAAACCAGTAGTAAATCGTAGACTTAAGTCAAGTAGCTCATTTTGGACATTTTGGCATGATAAAAGGTAAGGCTAATCAGAAAAAATAACTTCAAAATTATATATTATAGCTTGATATTTTACATTTATTTTTAAATTTAAAATAAGGTCGTTTTACCTCATTCAAGGCCCATTCCAAAACCGATAAATAACCAACGGCTATAACTAACAAGCTGAACTTTTTTTGTAAGCTAAAAATGAGTTATTCCTTTTTAAAAAATTGGCTAGACAGCCCTTCACTGCTTTGAATAGTTGTGGAAAAAATCCATAACCAAAAAGTAAACTCATTAAAAGTCTTCAAGGTGGTCTAGCTCGGCCGAAACAAAATCTGAGAGGCTTGAAACTTGCAGGCCAGCCTTAAATTAACTAGAAATCATAATTTGACCCCATTTGCCATAATGAAATGGTTTGTTTTGTGATAGGACACCTTAGTCCTGATCAAAATCTTCCTAGACAGAGGAGAGCCTGGAAAAATACTCCAGCTCAGCCATTAGAGATGCTAAAGATCTGGAAAAGGTATCAAAATGAGCGTCTTGACGGCGACTTTAAGAATAATGTCCTTGGCGCTTACATTTTCTCGAACCATAAGCATGTGAACACGCCTTTACCAAACATTTTTCAAAGTATGTAAACGCCTTTGAAGGACTGGTTTTCTCACCTGCATGTCCCGGACTGTTCCTGGTCTTCCCAGACCTCCCCTTGGTGCCAACTCGCAGGATGAAGGGCGATCCCTTGACGTCGTAACCGTTGAAGTAGACGTAGACGCGGTGCTTGCCGTTGGCCCTAGGCATGAAGGTAACCTGGTACTTGTTCTCAGTGACAAGCTGCTCGACGGCGCACACTAGGGACCGCTTCTCGTGAACAATGTCGACGTGGAGCTCCCCCGTGACGCCCGTTCCTCTCGCGTCGATCTCGAAAGCGTGGGCCTTGAAGGGCATGGCGCCGTCCAAACCGTGAACGGAGACTCCGCTGGGGTCGAAGACGGCGCACGTGAAGGGACCTCCCTGGATGTGACGGCCCTGGTACATGATGGCGATCTCCCAGATGCCCGCCTCGTCCGGCTTGAATATGGCACTGTGGCCCTCCTCGACCTTCTTCAGGGGACACTTGTGGGACCTGCCGGAGGGGCTGTAGGCCGTGACGAGGATGTCCTCGCTCTTGGGCGCCCCAGTGGCGTTCACGAGCACCTCCACGAGGCTCCCGAGGGCACAGGGGGCCATGCCCGGGGGAGCTACTTGCAGGAAGGCGGGAAGGACGCGGAAGTAGTGGCCTCCCAGCTGGTCATCGCCGACCTAGAAATGGAGTTATTTGATTAGAAGATTTTTTAGAGCTCACGTTTGCTTTCCAAACTCTTAAAATCCGACTCTCGAATTTTTTTTACGAAATTAAACAGGGTCTTGAGATGTGAGTTCTAATTTTGGCAATTTTTTCTTAGGGAAGCTTTTGCAAGATCACTGATTTTGAACTCAAAACTTGCCCGTATCCCCAAGAATTACATATCATTGAAAGTGGAATAAGTCACAGCAACTTTGATAGAACAATTTTTTTATCCTTTCCTCAAAAAATTTTAGACCATTCAAAAAAATCAAACCCCCAGAAAATCGCTAAAAATGATGAATAAATGACTTTTTGTCGATTTGGGGGCTCTAATGGGCTTCAAAGGTCACTGATTTAGTGAACAACAAATCTACCTGCAGTATGATCTCGTGCATGCCGTACTTCTCGGGGATGTACATGCCCTCGCCGTTCTTGTCCACCTTCACCTGATGCAGCACCTCTGAATGCGGCGGGTCAATGAAAGCCTTGACCTGCGAGATGTCGATATCTCGGGACAGCACCTCGACGCGGAAGTACGTGGGCTCTCCCACGCGACCCGACGTGCTCTCCAGCTGAACTCGGAGCATATCGGCGAGTGGGGGTCTCGGGTTGACCCACTGGAGCAGCGTGGCGTACGCCATGATCCCGAGGTGCTCGACCTCGGGGTTTGCCATGTCCTTGGGGGCCAGGATGGGCTGGACTCCGAGCCTCTTGCCGGCGTCCACGGCCTTCTTGATGTTGTTCTCGAACTGTTCCGGGTCGCGACTGAGCTTCTCGGGGACTGGGCAGTTGCCGCCCAGGCCCTTGATGATCTCACAGAAGACCTTGCCGTCGTTCCAGTCGGTCTAAAAATAGAAATGGGTCAGTAAGGGGACGTAAAATACCATAGAGATGACTACTAGAGAAGGAGTCGGTCAAGAGAAATTTTTTCTCGAGCTCTGGAGTTTTTTATTTGAGTTTCTGGAAAATCTTTGGACTCAAAGTTTCATGGGAGCAAAATGCGGAAGTTGGAGTCTTGGGAAAAAAAATTCCAAGGTCAGCCAAAACTTGAGTTTTTCGTAGAAAAATTTTTATCAGAAGTAAGTCTTAGATTATTTTTGGTATGCAATTTTTCCAGAATATATAAAATTTTCCCTGCTTAATTTAGGGTCTTAGAACGCAATTGGGACCCACTGAGTCTCAATGAAAGAGAAAAAGGCAGCTTTAAAACTCAGAAATGGAATTTTAAAAATTCATATCTTCAATTTAGACCCCTCTAGTACCCTTATCTCTATGGAAAAAGACTCACCGTGAAGTTCTGGACCTTTCGCTGGACCTGCGAGTTGACCCACCTCATGGTGGCGTTGTACCCGGGTCCGTCAGGCTTCATGAAGTACGACAGGTACGTCATTCCCGAGAGCTCGTCTAGCCACGGAGAGGCCAGATATTCGGGCTCCAGCACCTTGGGAACCCCAAATTCTCGCTGAGCCATGTTCATGGCGTACTCGCAGTTCTTGATGGACTGGTTGGGGTCGAGGGAGCGCCAATGGGGGAAGAGACCGGGCTCGCAGTAGTCCAGGAGGGCGGAAAGCAGCACTCCGCTGTTCCAGTCCGTGGTCAAGTTCGTGACCCGACAGTCAGGGAGGGCGGCCTGGAGCCACGCCAGCATGAGCTTGCGGGGCGGGAACTTGCTCCTGCCAATCTGGTAGCGCACAATGAGGGACCAGATGAGGCCCAGGATGAGCTTCACGTTGCCATTGACGATGTCAACGTTGCCAATGTTCACGAGCTTGATCCCATCGGCCTCGACGGCGTTCAGGGCGCACGTGGCGTTCTCCAGGTAGTGATGCTGGTTCGTCGGACGCTTGTTCCAGGACTTGAGGGGTCTCTTCTGGAGCGACTCGACCAGGATGCAGAGAAGGGTGCCGTCGCAGAAGTCTGTGGCCATGTCTGAGACCTGAAAGAGGACCGAATTAGCGGACAGGAGGGCGAAGGAGGAGACTTACCTGGTGACCCGACTCCCTGATGCACTCGTTGACCCAGTTGCGGAAGGTGTTGGCCTGGATCTCGACCCACAGGTCCTCGTTTCCGCGGATGTTCATTCCCTTGGCGGCCGTGCCCTCGGGACTCCTCGCCACCAGGCCGGCTTGCGTGATTTTTTGCAGTTCCGTTGTCCCATCGGAGTTGTGCTGGAGCAACCCCGAGTGGGTGATTTTAGCACCTCGTGGCAGATCCATTCTATCCTCTACAGTCGATGGCACCACTTAGAACATGTTTCTGGACTGGAATTGGAAAAGAATTATTTTTTAAAAAACATTTTAGAGTTTATCTTTTATTCTAATTTCAATACTTCTCTCCAAAAGAGGGCCACAATAGGTTCTGGGGAACCTCCGTGATCCTTTGCCACACCCTCGAATCGAATCTAAGGACGAATCTTAGATCCATCCTTTAACAAAATTTAAAGAAATTATTGACATTTATCATTTCTGTTCTTTTCTACCTTTTACAGTTTTTAAGAAAAGTTTTTTTGACCCAATTTTTTATGGGCTTCCTCGGTCCTAAGGTTTCTTAGTGACCTTTCCATAAAACAATTTTTTTGGCTTTTTATGGAGTAAAGTTTTTTATGGGATTTTTCATGGACTTCTAATAAAATTTGGTAGAAAAACTTTTACGGATAAAAATTAAAAGAAAAATTTTGAACTTATTACTGATTGAAAAATTTTTAAAACTTATCTTTTATTATTATTTCCATAATTTTAAAATAATCATTCGATTAATTTTAGAGCTAATATGTTTGACACAACTTTTAAGGGTTTTCAAGGTCCTAAGGTCTCTTTTATGGGACCTTTCCTTAAAACAAAAGTTATTTGGCTTTTTATGGAGTTAAGTTCTTCGTAGAATTTTTTTGTAGAGTTTCATAAATGATTTTTAATGAATAAAAATCCATCAAAAGTTTTATTCAAAAAAAAATTTTATGAATTTTTATAAAACAATTTTTCCAAAAATAGGGGAATTTATTTTCAGTTCTCCTTTCTTTCTCAAAATGGGCACTTTTTTGATGAACCCATGCTCTCTGACTCTCATAATATTTGTAGTTTTGTGTATTTCAGACAATTTTAGTTCTTTAAAAAAATCACAAATTCATTGAAGAACCACCCTACATACAGACAAGCCAATTTCAAAGAAAAGCGTTCCGTCATAAATGAATTTCGCAGCCGCTTACAGCCTTAAAACGATGTTTTTCCAGTGAAAGCATAAATTACCAAGTGCCTTCTTAACGAGCGTTCTGGGGCTCAAGAAGTCCCGAAAATCGATGAAAAGGGAAATAAAGCTGGCTTATGGCTGGTCTTAACGAGGAAAAAGAAGGAAAATGTGATTTATGCAGAAGCTGACTTCGGAGGGGAAATTGAATCTCGCGTAATGATTTATTGCTCATTGAAAAACCGCAAAGCTCAGTTCAATAATGGTTTTGGCGAGGGAAAAAACGCGTCTGACAACAACAAACAACAGGTCTGTGGGGTAGTCGGTCGGTCAGCGTGGTGTCGGTCAATAATTATAACGCCGAGCCGCTCTCAGCTACACCGAGTCACTACAATATATTCCAGCGTGTTCGGAGGCTAGTTGTACAAGAGATCTGAGTACACAAACAATAATCATGAATCATTTCCAGAGCGTGAGCAATTACCGCATCGCATCGCGATGCCATTAAACAAAGGTACATCACGTATCAAGTGCCGCCACTGCTGCCGTTGCCGCCCGCCCGCACAATCTACGATATAATTCTCACACAAAAAACCGGAGACTCGATGTGTGTTGTACTTCTGGTGTCAAGCGCTCCAGAATCCACAGATTAGCCGAAGAAAGCTGCTAATCTCTCGTCTGTAAGTCGGATGATTTGGTTTTAGTTTTAAAGGGCGTTTCTCATAGCAAAGTTCCCTAGATTTACTTAGCTTGGATTTTTAAATTTTGTTTGAATTTTTTCAAGACTTTTTCAGCCCCAAGAAAGTCCTAGTCGTAGCCATAATTTGACTTAACCCTCTAGCAACTATGACTCTGACTAAAGACGATCAAGAAAGGTGATCTATACGACCCAAGTTGTAATTATTTCCGTAAAAAATTACTTTTATGCTCATATTTTTTTCAAAATCTATCATTTGGGATTTTTTAAGACTTAAGAGTTGTATTTATACTTTTAAACATTGAAAATTCGTTTTACTTCGTTTCAAAGGGGGTTAAGAGCACTTAGAATTGCTGTAGATGGGCTTAAATAGGAGTTTTGGATCCTTTCGGACTACAAATGGGTCAAAATGTCTAGTGAGAGTCCAGATTGAGGCTGTTTAGGCGTTCCTTCATAGCTTCAAGGAGCTGTTTTTGGCTGGCCAGCTAAATGAGCTACAACATAAGCTCCAGAAAGTCTAATTGAAACAGGGAAGGTGGTCACGAAAGCACGGGCTCGAATTATTTTTATATTTCATGTACCAAAACAAAATTACATTTCAATTTTCAAATTTTGTACGTCCTCTGATCTTTGAGTGAGGTTTCTAGAGTCAAAATAAATGTTAACACTTCTTAAAAAACTTTAAAAAATTCACTTGAATTCTCTGAGGTTAAAATGGGACTCTCTCCCTCTCACTCTCTCTCTCTCTGGTCCTCTCTCTCTTTGTCTCTTTCCCTCTCTCTATTTTATTCTTCGTTTTTGCTCTCATTCTTCCTCTCCATATTCGTGTGCTTTTTCATTTCTTTCGTAAAATTCTGTGCAAAAACCGCTTTTAGTCCAATAAATCAGGTAGAACTGCCCGCCTTTGCTGCCTACTCCACTTCAAACCGCAGTTCGAACGTTTCAATTCTCGCTCTCGACCTCAAACGCAATTATTCAAAAGCCTCTCGAGCTCCCGCCTTATGGGCTTTATGTCCCCTATTTATCGCAATGGCTCTTTTATTACGGCTAGCAGGCGAATGAAAACACATCAGCACCGCATGGTGACATCAAAACTTTTTCATTTCATGCAACAGTAAGTTCAGCGATGAGAGATAATCGGTGTGATGCTTTTTGCTTTTCACGTGCACGTCAATTGCTGAACTTGCTGTGAACTTGACCTCGTTCCTTCACGCTCAATTGGGCTCATCACTCGCGCTCATTCTAGACCTCCAAGGACCCCAACGCTGCTTTCCCACACTTCTCTCAAAGCAACGACTCTCGATCTCACAGTTGCATAATCTTACGCACGCTCATTGACGGGAGTCGATGGAGGTATTTTCTGCTCTTTACTTTCTGTCATACCTGTGCGCGTGCAAAAGAGAAAGACCCCGTACGTAATGGAATGGGCGCGGGAGGCAAAAAGTGAATTTAAAACCAGTTGGGCGAGTTGATTTGAGTTATTTAAACGAGTTGCTCGGAGCCAAAAGAGTCTATTTTGGTCAGTTTTGTTTGTTTTGATCTGCGCAAACAATGCTAATTTGCGATAACGAGCTTGTAGCTGAGTTTTTTGCAGTTCGAGCGGCTAATTAGAGGCACAGAACCGCGAACTACTCGTTAGTTTTGGCGCAAAAATGAGGAGAAGTTGACTGGGTGGTGTAGTTTTTTATAAAGAGCCACTAGGGAAGGCTTTGAAGGATCAAGAAATAAAAGTTTCTAGGCGTTCAAAAAATTTTTAAAAAATCCCAAAAACAAGAATTGATATTCAAAATGAGTCGTAAAGTTCTAGAAAACATCCAGAGCTAGAGCTGACTCCAGGAATTTAAACATATTGAACACGGAAAATGTCAAAAAAAATTTTATTGCAATTCCAAATAGGTAACTAAATTTTTTGCATTCCTCAAAGAACTAAAAATTAGCTCTCAGACTTTTGCTAGATTTTATCTAAACTCTTTAAAAAATTTTTTGTCCCAAGAAAAAATCTGATAAACTTTAAAAACTATTTTTTTATCTAAGGCTTGGCTTATTCGTTCTTAAGTTAAAGATAATTTTAAAATTAAGTAAAAATTTAAAACATTCAATTTTTAATGGTTTTAAAAACTCAAATAAAATGGGGATTGGGAGAAGGTAGATAATTCAAAAGCCAGATAATTCAAAACCCAATTCAAAGCCAAAGTTTAAGCGCAATAGCTAAGCTTAAAAATCATCAAAGTCGGTGGGTTGCTGCTAAATTGAACATTTTAGCCCTTAAATGAAGCAAAACTGTTCTAAAATTAACTTTTTAGTTTAAAAAAAATTAAAAAGTTCTAAAATCCAGTATTTTCCCCCAAATTCGGACCCATCAGTATTCAATGGGTTAGAAGTCCCCGCTATATTCTAAGTCCCCCATGGCCTCAAATTACATCCTTTAATCCATTAAACATTCGTTTCGGTCGACTCATTGTCTTAAGTGTGGGACTTTGACACTTCCTGCTAGGCACTCATTCGACTCAATCAACTCTGACCGGTAAAATCGGTGCAGAAACCGAGTCCAGGTGCGACCTCTGTGAGCGTAGTGAAGCCTAAAATTGCAAGCAGACATTCTCGCACGTCCACATCGCTTTTGTGTGCCACTGTGTCAGAAATAGAGGCGGACGAGCCAAGTTTGCCGGACAAATTTACTTCTCTGCGGTCCAGCGACCTTGTTTGCTTTTTGGAGTACGCGTATTGTCTGCCTTTAATTAGTGCCGTGATCGCTTTTACCCACATTTCGACGAACAGCGCTTCGTTATTGTACTTTTATCGGGCCGTCGCTATTGAATGCTCCGTGAACCATAGTTTCTGGACGGTAATGGCTAATGGGTTTCACTTTACTCGGCTCGCCTTTCGAATCAAACTCTCCTTTTCACTTGGCTTTATGACACCTGATTTCCACTTTATGACTTTTCCTTTTAGCTTTGAATTTTTGAACCAGGAAATGATATTCAGGGCATCTACGGTCTAATCTTTTGGACTTAACTCCTTTTTAAGACCAACCTTTAGGACAATTTTAAGCTGATTGCTTCCAATTTTCGAAAACTTTCCAGGCTTCATTTTCATTTTCATGAAAAATTCTCATTTTCGGGCAAGAACTTTACAACTAAGAGCCTCAAGAACCTCATCTTTTGGACTTAACTCTTTTTAAATTCAGTTATTGGATGATAAGAAGCTTTTTTTATTCCCATATCCAAAAATTTTCCATGAGAAAATCTCAATTTTAGTTAAAAACTTTAAAAATGAAAGCCTCAAAAGCCTTAAAACTTGGACTTATTCTCTTTTTAAGACCAATTTTTATGATATTTTTAATGAAACCGATCCAATTTCCCGTAGTTTTCCAGTCAGAAGCCAATTTAAGGCCCTTTTTCTAAGAAACGATGAGCTCACGAGCCTCAAAATCTGACTTAGCCCGTTCAAAAGCCAAAATTGACTCTAAATTCCAAGAATTGAGCCATTTTTAGCCTTATTTTCGTGAAAAATTCTGCCTAATTTTCGAACCTCCAAACTCATTTGCTATTCTGGAAACAAAGATCAAGTTCAAGACCTACTGAGTTGAGAAAAACAATCGAGGAAAAAGAAATCTCAGAAAAGCTCCCATGAGGGTGGTCTGAATCGGCCATCAATCAGGCAGAAACGTCTCTCTGGAGAGGAATTCCTCCGGATCCCCCGCCGAAAGCACGCAAGAAGGTTTCCACCTTGCACGCGATTCGCCACTGCGTGATGGGAAGCAGAAAAAAGTCGACTTTAACCCGCCTCCATTTGTAATCCCAACATGTAATTTCATTCTAAGCGTGTGGAAGTGGCACCGAGATTCAGCAGTCAATTGAAGCGCGGCATAGCATGTAATTTTAAGTACACACACACTCATTCATTCGGGGAACTGAAGAACACATCGATTTGGTATTCTGGGAACGGTGGAGACGCGCGATGATGATGATGAATAAGTTTACCAAATATGATTGACGCTCGCGGTTGTTGTGTTGAAAAGGCTTGCTTTTTTTCGTAGACTCTCCAGAATGCTGTGCTTCTTGTGGAGCTGTGCGGGGCAAATGAGGCGTGAAGTGAGAGGCGTTGAAGCCCCCGAGGGGCTCACCAGACAATTGGAGCTGGAATGTCGGACCGGAAAGGGCTTTCGTGGGAGAAAAGTAGCGTTTTCTTGACCACAATTGGCCTTTTTTGGGATCGTGAATCTTTTTTGACCAATTTGATTGATTTTTGCAAGAAAAAAAGCAAGTTTTCGAACAAAAATGGCTTGAATCGGCATAATTTTGTCTTAAAATTTCGAGAATTATAAGAAATCTAGCGATTTTACATAAGTTTTCAGGCTTTTTGAGGTTTATTTTGTAAATTCAGCACAGAGAAAGCTCCGACAAGAGGCTCATTTAGAAGAAAAGAGTGGTTTTTGGATGAAAAGTTGAATAAAGATGAAATAAGTAGCCCTTTTCTGTTTAAAAATTGAAGATTTCTGTACATTTCTTGCAATTTTCGGGGTTTTAGGAACCAATCTATGAAATTTACCCAGAAAACGTTTCTCAAAGGGGTATTTGAGACAGCAAAACGTTGCCTTTTGGACTCAAAATGACTCAACATGGTAAAATCTGCTGTTTTCTTGACAATTTTCAGGTCCATGGAATTTTTTTTACTCCGAAAAGGTGTTTATTGGACCAAGTAGTCGCTCCAGTTGTCCCAAATCTACGGAATTCCACCCATTTCCAGTCAAAACAGGCTCATAATTCGCTAAAACAGGCAACAAAAGAAGTTCAGAGAGCCCTTCAATTGAAATTTTAAGAGCAACTTGCGAGTTTACGGGCATTTAAAGTTTAAATACCCATAAAAAAGATTCCCAGACAAAACGACAAGCAGCCGCACTTTTTGCTCTCCACTCCAAAGCCGCTGTTTACAAAATATAATAACAAGAAAAATGGAAGCAGCGAGAAACCGCAGAGCAAAAATTCCTCGACAGTGACGTAATCCCCGCGCACCTTCCACACCTTTCGTACTATTTGTTTTGAATTCAAGTACACGCTTGAACCTTCTTCAATCAGTGAGCGCCCTGTGCACAGAAGCTGCTCCTCATAAATGGACTCACAATGCCAAGTTGACAGCATTTTGCACAGCTCAAAGTTCGCGAAACAAACAAGCGTTTGGAGGTCGCCAGTTCGTTCCCACGACTACCTCAAAGCGTGTGTGTCTGTCGAGTCCACATAGCGGGTAGCCATCGGCTAGTATTGTGCCTTTTCAGTGGAATGCGACGTGCTGCCATTATTGAATTCGCCCATTGTTTCCCGTGCTGCAGCGGTCGTGCATCGAGACAGACAACTTTGTGGCCAATCTCCACCCAGCTTCCAGGTATATGTACTTGCAGTCGGCAAGGACGCGAATGATTTGTTGTTCCGGCCATTTTTCACAACTATGAGACAATTTGTTCGACACTCTTTGGGTTTAAGGCTTTAACTACTGTCTGTTTTAAATTTTAGACTTCAGATTGGAACCAAAAAAATTAGGCCACATTTTCTTAATAAGAGATATGAATTTTTTAAATGGTTTACCTGAAGTCAGATCAAAATTAAGAGTCTCTATCCCTGGAATGACGGGCTTAATTTGATATTAAAAGAGACCAACAGATGAGAAAAGTCTTCAGGCTTTTATTGGTACCCCTTTGACCCCCACATAAATTTTCTGAAAGGGAATTTTGGCCCTTAATGTTGAGAAAATTTGTCAAATTGGGTTCCTTATCGTAGAAATAATGTCCTTTAGTGATAGAAATGGGTGTTTTTGTCATGGAAATAGCCTCTAAAATTTTTTGAGGGACCTTTTACAACTACTACGAAGCTAGTTTTATTTTTTGAGGGGCCAAATTGATTACGGAAAAACACTTTAAAAATTTTAAGAGGCAATTTTGGGTCAGTTAGGATACCTTTAAAAATGTTTTGAACATCCAGAGTTTTTTAGGAGCTCGTTAAATTTTTTAGAGACCTCTTCAGGCTCTCCAAAGATCCTGGTCACAGTCCAAAGTATCCATAAGGTAAGCATAGCTCACTAGTACTAGTTCCTGTTGTTCTAAGTCGAGGTAAGAGAGCTACTAACCAAATGAAAAAGGGATACATTTTTGAATTAAAAAAAAGGCTCTAAAATTTTGTGTCTCAAAGAGCCTCAAAATTAAATTAAAAAGGAAAAAGTGTCTGAGCTAGAGTTTCAGTGGGAGCTTTAAGCTTTTCATGTAAAGCCAAAAGTCTTCGGATTCTTCAAATTCAATAACTCCAGCCCGAGTCTCGAATTTCATGCAAACGGTTCCAATATCTGTCAAAGCAGCCAGTAAAGTTCAATTTGCATCGAAAGTGAAACCGATCCGCCAAGTGAGGTCCAGTTCGAGAGCGCGTCTTGCCAAAATGACCTCCCACACCCGATTTCGTTTTTCCCGCGAATGACGCGTTTTCGTGTCAAGCGCCGCCGAGCTTGTTTGCGCGCTCGAGAGAATCCAGAAATGCTAATTTCGAAGTCTCGTACAATAGTGCGGCTGGTAATTAATGTGCCTCAAACATAACACCTCCATTCATTCATGAATTTTTTATTCCGTTCTTTTCTATCTCTCTCGCAACATGGGCAGACAGACACATGGTAAGTTGCTGAGTGCTCGCGTTACTCTATATTCTGCTGGCATCTGTGGTATCAGGGCGGGATTGCAGCTCGGGAGGTCATTTTCTGTCAGTCTAGGGAAGGCTTTTTGACGAACAAGTTGAGTTTGAAACCATGAAAATTTTATTTCCAAGCTGAAAATTTTTTGGGCCTAAGTTTACTCGCTTAGAAACTCTCAGGAGATTGTTAAACCGTTAATATTTTTTCCTCAAAATAAAACTTGTTTTCAAGGCTGTTCATCCGAAAAACTCGGGCCTACACATTTTTAATTAACAACAAAAATTTTTCAAAGGATTAAATTTTAATTTAGAGGTTTCAATAAACAGATTTGGGCTCTAAAAGTTCTGCAAAAAGCTTTCGAGGGCCTCAAAGCCAAGAAAAAAACTTATATTTGATCCTTTGAGTCCCTTTTCATGGTAAGAAACCTTACATTTGGCCTTTTCAAGCATCAAAACACAAACAATATTTTTGTAGGGACCTTAGAGATACTGCAAAGTACTTTTGAGGTCTCAAAGAAACAAAATAGAATGTTTTTGGATTTTTTAGAAACCTTTGAGGCTCCTTTTATAGCAAGAAAGCCTCGAAAAAGCCCAATCAGAGTTTTGAAAAAATTTCGAGCCCATTTTTTTCACCTTCCCTAGCCTTTACCAGACCCCACTTAGCAGCAATCTCCGCTGATCCATAGATAAGCCAGCCAAACGAGATGTTCCTGGAGCACGCGAGACAATGACGTTACACGGAGGGCATATTATGTCATTAGTGCGGTGTAAAGCGGGTTCCTGTCTTATTGACACCCATGTCTCTTTTTTACATGCAAACTCTAAAACGCGCTGCCATACAAATTCCAATCACCCTATGCCAGTCTTTTTGGATCTTTTTGCGTAGGAACTGCACGGTCGAGGAATTTCAATTGAGGTGAGCGATGTGTGATAAAATCTACCAAATGGCTCATCAACACACTTTTAGGTTTGCTCCAATCCATAAGGCGCTCGGCAGCAGAAGCGGTGTTTGTTCGTTTGTGCATAAACACAAATACTTATGCATAAATATACACGACGATCATTTCCGATTGACTAGTTATGCCGCAGCCACCGATTATGTAATTCGCGCTAAATGAATTGACTCGCCTGGTTCTGCGACTGTTTTGCATTTTCCGGTCAAGTGGAGTTCTAGCTTTTGTCTGTCAGTTGGCTTAAAAATTGTTCATTTACCTACTTAATCTTTTAAGAGCCGGGTTTGGTATTTGGAGCAAGATTTATGTGCATTAAATTTTTTTTCAGACCAAGGAATTTTCTACAACCAAAACATTTTTATAATAAATTAAGGCAGAAATATGTTTTCTTAAAATTATCTCCTTAAAAAATTTTTTTCTCAAAATTGGAGATTTCATAAAATTTTTCCCAGAAACCAAACATTAATGAAAATTAACCCTTGAACACCCAAGGCTGTTTTTTGATGTTGGTGAATTTTTGAAGTTCAACTTGAGATTTTGAAAAATTAAAAATAACACTCAAAGGCAATCTCAAGGCTCAAGGTTTTCTTGAGTTTCGTTGAAAAACTGACCCTTGAAAGCCCAAAGGTCTTTCTTAAGTTGTTGAAATTTTTCCAAGAATTCAAAATTTGGTTCTTTTCGGGTTAAAACATTTATGAAAATGCGAGAATACGACTCCAAAGTGCTCTAATAACCCCCTCATTTGTCAGAGCAAACACAGAACCTGCGAGACAAACATCAAAAACATCACATGATTGTATTGATCAGCAACACATATTGGGCCCGATCAGAGCCCATGTAGCTACGAGCGAGCCATACCAATACGCACACAGTGACGGCGGACGAGGTAGGCGCTCGGATTTTCGCCAAAATATGGCAGGCAAAATGGGCTTTTTGAGCCCGAGGTTCGCACTTTCAGCAGCTAGATCACGATTTTTACGCCCTTTTGAGCACAAATCAGCCAAAGAGACGGTTGGAGGCGAGACGACATTGGCACATTCGGTGGTTTCACTTTTCGCCCCATAAAAGTTGCGCCCATTCGCGCGTTTTCTCGCTCATTGTGCCAAAATCTGGTGGAAATCACTTTCGTAGCCGAGCTCAATTTCATTGACTCCACAATTAGGTTTTTTTTTTCGTGAGTCGCGAATAATAATCATATTTTTTCCATTAACCTCTTGTTTTGCTCGACGTTTTTATTGTATCATTACCTCACACTTTGTGCACTGCTCTTTTTGTATGCTGTGGAGTTATGGAGTTTGTGTAATGTGTGTATTGAAGGCGCGGGGCGATGCAGAAGCACGTCTGCAGACTACGAAGTTTAACTCGAAACTGATCGTGGCCGCGAGGAGAGTTGAATGGGGCCTGCGTGAGCACATGAATGTATCGTGAGTCGGCTGCACGTAGGTGCGGCGCGGTTCGCGCTGTCGCTGTCCCTGTGTGCAGGTGAATTAGTCGTACCGGCGATGATGTCATATACAGGTATGCTGTTTCGTTTCCAACTGGTTCATTTTTGAATTTGAAATCGTTTAAGTTTAGGAGCTTACTCTAAAGTTTGGGGCCGTTAAGGTATTCTCTAACTTCTCTACCTTGAAATTTGGGAAGTATAACACCCTTTATTGTATTTAAATAATTGCTAGATAGTTTTTGGACAGTCCCAGAGAACACCCCTTTCAGTTCGGATATGGACACCTACATGAATTTTTCAAGAGTTTTTGAGAAAATGGAAAAAAACTAATTATGCAGTCTCGTGTCATATTTATTTATAGTTCGGAAAAACCTAAATTTAAATTTAATTTTTAACAGCAAATTTAATTTTACAAATAAAAACCCAGAAATGGCCCTCCACCCGTTCAGTTCAGCTCTTTTGCCACCCAGTAGCAGAATAAATACTTAAGTTTTTTCTTGAAACGTGCTAGGGGGAATCAATTATGACTAAATGAAATCAAAATTTAGTAATATTGGTGAAATTTGGGGCAAAAATTGATATATTTTTCCTTTTGAAGTTTGAAGGTCTTGGGGCCATTAAATTACTACGTGACTTGTTTTAGAGACATCTAATTTCTCTAAGAAAATTTCTTCCAATGAATTCTTTTTGAATATTCGTTACGAAATTTTTGGACAGTCCCAATTTGTGCCTTTTATCTAGATATCAACGTTTGGAGGATCCTTTGGCTGGTGTTCAATATCCAGTTCTTGAAGCCAGAAGACTGTGTTTGGAGAAAAATGGATTAGAAATTTAATTTTAAAAGGGCCCAGAAAGAAAACTAAGGTTTCCGAAAAGTGGTCTTGAAGACGGTCTTAAGAAATGGTTCTCGAAGTCTAATAACGAGTTTTTAAGAAGTCTCATAAAGTCAAAAAACTTTAAAAAGGGTCTCGAAGAGAATTTAAGAAAGAGTTTTTGCCTAAAAATTACATAAAAAGTCTTGAATATGGTCAAAAACTTTGTTTAAATTCCGTTGAAAAATTTTTCGAAGCAAAATCAAGTCCCCTATGGTGTCATCGGCTTCCTGTGGTACAAAATTTCAATAAGCAAGCAATAAATTCCCCGAAAAATGCCAACATAAGCCATAAATCGAGAGGCTGAGGAGGCTAAGCGTCGGCATCCAGGCACGGCTGTTGGCTTCGATCCAGCCAAAGTAATCCCCGACAGCGGTTACTACGACTTGCTTTGCATTCCGTCCACAAAAGGCGTCCTTGCTAACGAAACCCACAAGAACATTATCACACACTATCGGGGCGCCCAAATCGCTGCCGCAGACGTTGCGAGAGTCCCCCTCGAAGCAGAGCACCCCCGATCTTGGCACCGTGCCACCCCACAGCTCGGTGCAGGCCGTCTTCGTGGTAGACGTCAACTGGGCTCTAACGAGGACGTCACTCAGAGCAGTCTCCTGCCAGCCCGTCTCTCCCCATCCCGTGACGTTGCACCGGAGGTCCGTGGCCACGTCACTGCTGGTCGAGTTGAGGACCACGAGCGCCGAGATGTCGTAGGACTCGTCCGGGATCTTCTTCTCCAGCTGCAGGAGCGCTATGTCGTCTCGGCCGGTCTGGGGATCGAAGGTGTGGTGGACCGTGACCCTCTCCACGTCCCTCATCAGCATCGTGCGGGTCGGCCGAGTGCGGTAGATGCTCCCCAGCACGACTCTCAGGTCCCTGGCCTTGCGAACCTTCCTTCAAGAAAGCGATGGTGGAAGAGTGTCGGCACGAGAGCAAACTTACTCCTCATTGTTGTCCTCGGAGAGACATTTGGCGGACGTGAGGACGAGATCCGGGCCAACCAGGACGCCGCTGCAGATGAACCCGTTGCCAAAAGGCTCGTCGAAGCTCTTGAGTCTGATGGATGCCTGATACGCGAACAAGTGCTGCTGGTATGGGGCTACACTAGAGCCACCCGTGATACTCGAGCTGGCCCTCAGCAGAGAAATGAAAACGAGCAGCAAAACGAGCATTTGTCCGGCTAAATGGGTAATTCAACACTACTCGAGTTGCAAAAAGTCGGATCAATGGCGCTTATCGGGAGATAACAGAACTTTTGTGATAGGCTGCTGATTGAAAAGCTGGATTAAAGATGCACTGGGGCTCGAGTAATATGAGTTGGAGTAATATGAGTTTACAAGGGGTTCAGACTTCGAGCATGAAAATTTTTCAGGTCGGTCGCTCTTCTCATGGAGTGGACAAACAGAGTTAAATTTTCAGCCAATTTTCTTGGAAGTAGGGGTTTGCGACCTACTTGGATCGAAAAAAAAATCTCCCAAAGTACTTAAGACCGGAGACTCCGGTTGCTGTTTGTAGGGGTCCCAATAGTGATCGTCACCAAAGATGGGAGCTCTAGCCCCCGTACTTTGAGAGCTAGAGAAAATCAAATCTTGGTGAAATTTTCAAATACAAAAATTTCGCAAAAATTCGATTTTCTCTAGCTCCCAAAGTACGAAGGCTAGAGCTCCCATCTTTGGGGACAATCACAAGAGGGACCCCTAAAAGCAGCCACCAAGAGATGAGCCTCCAGACTTAAGTACTTTGGGAGATCCGAGTCATCTCAAATCCAGACTTCCACGAAAATTGGCTAAAAATTTTGCTCTGTTTGTCCACTCCATATAAAAAGCGACCGATCTGAAAAATTTCCATGCTTGAAGGGTTCAGATTTTAATTTAAAATTCAAACATAAATCAAGGGCTCAAAAAATTTGAAAATTGTTTTATTTTGGATCAAATTGTTTTAATTTAAATAAAATTTTTAAAAAGATAAACAGATAAAAAAGGGTTGTAAGGTTTAAAAATAATTTTAATCGATTTTTATGAGAAAAGCTTTTGAAAAAGAACCTCAAAAGGAGTATAAAATCCGAAAAAAACCTTTAAAAATTAGTTTAAATATTCAACTAAATATTTTTTTATCGTTAAAAATATTTAAAAAAAAAAATTCTGGGATAGAAAGTTTAAAATGAGATAGAAATGGTCTCAGAGCCACAAGCTCAAAGCCCCCAAGTAAAAGAAAAGCTTCTCGACTTCATCTCACTTCAATTTATTTCATAGAAATTACAATAAACTTGGAAATTTATTTTTAACAAATACTTCATTTTCACTTTTTCTATTACAATGACTTTTATCTGGGAAGTTCCATTATTTCCTCTACTTCATCATATTAATTTTGCTAGTAAGTCGCAGGATAATTTTGTCTCTTCATATATTTTTTAATTGTAAGTTAGATTTAAATTTTATACGATTTTATGACGTTTCATGGTAATAACTTGTAGTCCCATCTCTCGCTCCGAGAAATATATTTTACTAGATATTTTATTTCGTACTTTGACACGCTTTGAAATGGCTAGTTTGGTTGCTTCTTCCTACATGCACTTTTGACCTACAGGCGTCATTTAATATGGCATTAATTCGTTTCAAAAGTGTCTTAATTAAAAGCCCGACTAGGTTCTGATCGATTAAACCGAATAATGTATCACAAACTAGGTGTTGCTGAATAAAATATCTTACAAATCTCCTAAGTATGAGGTTTAGTAGTTAAAGCTCTTCTAGCTAAAATGGGGCTTCGTTTATTTTATATTGCCTCTAAAAATAACTTCTCGGGTCTCAAATAAAATGTTGAGTGAATCTCAAATGTTTTCGAGGGAAGCAAAAACGAATTTGAAACTTACTTTAGAGTAGTTCTATGAATAACATTTCGATTCAATTATCTTCTTTATCTCTATGGTGACGCTACTAAGATTTAAAAATTTTAGATATTTATTTTCTTAAAATTGAAAAACGACTCTTATGTACAGTTTTGCGTACCCGCTTTGCCTCGGCTCCACTGGCTCACTTGCCAGTGCTGTGTAATATATATATCGTGTGTGGAGATAAAATATGCGAAAATGAGACGATGAGGATTAAAGTAACAACAATTCATATAAAATGGAACATTCGTAAAAGCTTCTGCAAATCCAACTACAATATGTTTGAAAGGAATCAGAGAACAGTGTTAAGACTTTGTGAAAGCTCTTCCCCCATGATATCCGCGAGAATCATGTAATCATCGATTTTAAGCTTAAAGCAAATCTACCATGTTAGAGTATGATTTATATAACATTGACGAAACTGACTTTGAGACAATTTGCATTAATCATTTATGAAGATGAAATTCATGAAATATGAATGAGGAAATGGGCTCGAGAGGAGTTTCGACGGCATTCCGGGCTGACACGTAGCGCCTCAGTTTGCGAATCATTTAACCCTTAGTGGACGATTTTATCACGGAACTTAACTCAGGTATAACGGTTAGAATTTTATTCTCAAAGACTCTGGCTCGTTTTTCTTTTTCAACCCATTAAAGCTCGTATTTTGACCCTTATCGGCATGACTCATCGGCATGAAGACCCTTATTTGACCCATAATTATCCGTTTTATCCCAAGATAGCTCTTTCAACCCTTAAGACCCTGTTTTTATCCCGTTTCATTTGCTTGTATTTCCTAAGAGCCCGTAATAAACCCATATTAAGCTGATTTGAACCTTTTCTTGACCCATTTTTGATAGGTGTTGAACAGCACAGACGTTTTTGACCCAATTTAATTTTTTGAAAAAAAACTTGGCATCTCAGTTTCTTGGCATTTTTGGGAGATTTATTTGAAAGAGTGGTGAAAATTTTTTTTAAAGAAAATACCTTACTTTGAAGAATTTCGAATTAGATCTTTTAAATTATAATCATAAAATATGATTTTTCGACCCATTTTTCATCAGATCTTACAACAAAAACTTTCGTTAAAAATATTTTTAAAAAATGAATTTTTCATTAAACAAAAAAAATTGGTAATTTTGTTATTTGGTCCGATAAGGGTTAAGGAGTAAAATATTTTTTGGTGTTCTTAAATTTGATTTTGAAAATTCGGTTAACGCTCAGCTCGCCGTCAAAATCTCCTGCCGACCTCCCCTTGTAATATCTGCATTTATTTACCTACAAAAGTTGCTAGTGACTAAAATGTATGTACACGACAGATGACTCGTATGTACAGTCGACGTTGGGCATTTTGTTCCTAAATTGTATTTCTCAAATGGCAGTTTTAGGTTGTCTTGATTTAAATATTTCTTACTTCTGTGACGCAACAATACGATATAGGTGACTTTCAATGAATCTACTGTAGGACTTACTCAATGATCACATAAATTTGGCCTGATAATGAGTTCTCTCTTTGTATATCCAATATCTTACACATTTTTACACACGTGGTTCAGTTAGGCCAGACATTAAGCTCATAAAAATACAATTTATAACTTTGGAATATCTTTTTACACCTTACGAAGGACGCACAAATTCGGCTCGCTTTGTTGGTCCCTATCAGTATTATATGTGTGTGTATTTAGAGAGTTTCCGGGATGCCTCTTCCAGAGCCAAAATCGATTCGTTTCCTATGTACAGCTTGCTCTACTGAATGGTAAACAATCGTCGTGAAAAACTCAACTCCTTCTGCTAGAGTAAATTTGTTTTTGGGAAAATATTGAAACCGATTCGCTGCTCAAGAAATGAAACCTGTTTCCGGTGTCGGCGGTGAGAGAAAAGAGAAAGCGCCAGAATTGAATGGAGGTTCGGGAAAACAGGGAAAAGCTAATGGCGGGCGTATTTACATCCTTTTCACTAACACTTGATCTACTTTCACCCTACAGAGTACCTTTTAAGGAGCTCGACCATCTCCCCTTTCTAGCTGAAGTCGCGTGGTGAGTCTAGGTGATGCAGCGCACATAGAGTAAGGCAACTTTAGAAGGCAGCTCGCCTTCGTGTTAGATGATACTCTCTTGGTTGCGTTCCAGGTCGTCTGCGTCGTGTTCCCCACTGACTGACGTGCCGACCGACGACTCTCCCCGGATCTGCATCTCGATCTCGAGCAGACGGTGCTCCACGTCCAGCTGGGACTGCTCCAACTTGTGCTGGAGGGCGTAGTTCTCGGACTCTACCGTGTGGAGGCGCTCCCGGAGGCGCTTGATCTCGTCCTCCAGAGCCTCGTGAGAGCCCAGCAGGGGAGTGGCTCCAGACGACTCCAGATGGGTCAGGGATTCGCAACCTGAGGAAAAATTATTTTTTTTTGTCAAATGGAATTCAGAAATGTTTTATCTTAAAAATTATTTTGGCCCTAAAAACGCTAAATAACAACTTATAAATTTATTAAAATGTTCTTAATTTTGATGGTTATGTTTTTAAAAACGAACACATAGTTCTTAAATCATTTTAACTTCTTTAAAAAATTTTACCGTCATCTGAATTTGAAGGAACAATATTTAAAAAATTCTTTTTAGGTTTTAAAAATGTTTGGTCACTAATTATTCATGATAAAAAAAATTAAAATTATTTTGAAAGAGTAAAACACCAACAAATTTTTTAAAAACTGAATTTTAAATTTTTTTCATTCAATTTTCCAGAGAATCTATTTAGAACCTTGCGGTAAAAATTTAAATATCTTTTTGGATTCGAATTCCCTTAAGAATTTTAAAGATTTTTAACTGAAACTTTAAAAAAATGTTTTTGGCTCCTTATCAATTTTTTGAGTACTAAGTGTAGGCCTTTTAAATTTTTGAATCGATGAAAATGTTTGTAAAAGCCTTAAAATGGTCTTGAAACCCCTCAAAATTTTTTTAATAGTCTAAATCTTTACAAACTCACCTCCCGTACGCTGAGACGTGGGCCGAGACCGACTTCTCAACCGCTCTTCGCTGCTATGTACACTGGGGGTGAGCGAGGCCCTCGAGTCACACGGCTTGAGGGGCATCTCCGTTCTCTGGGAGGCGTGTGGGCTGGTAATTTGACTGAAAAAACCGGAAACTAGAGATTCTCCTTGGGGAGAGACAACCGAGGTACCTGAAAGTTTGGTGCGAAACGGCGTACTGCTGCGAGGAGGCTGGGGCGAGCCACATGTCCTCCAGAGTCGTTCTGCCCTTCGTCTCAACGAGAGCTGGCGTGGATTGGCAGCGTCCCATGGCAACTTAAGTAGTTAGTTAAAAGGTTCAGAAGAAAGGAAAAAGACAAAAATATATGTATTTTTAATGCTACCTCCAATCATTTACAATACAACAAGCGTTCGAATCTACTTTGAACGAAGCAGTTGGCGTTAATCAAAAGGAATGTAAGCGTTTTGCGGTAAGGGTCAGGGTTGTCGGGAGTTACCTTTCTCCAGAGGGGCCTTCTTGTACTTCTCAAGACGCTTCACCGCAATCGCCTCCAGTCGGACTCGCGCAGCTGGGTACTCCTTCAGCACGTCCCACATATCCTTCTTGCTCAGCACAAACAAGTCGCTGTACCCGACGGACCGGACGCTGGCTGTTCGACGATTACCTGGAGATAATTAAGAAAATTTACTCTAAAAATACGCTACTTTGTGCGCGGATATAAATTTTCCAGACACACTAAAATATTACTCTTCACAATTATTATATTTGGAATGAGGATCTGAAGCTTGCTAAGGGGGAGTTACGGTTCTGGAAAAGCGGGGGAGAGAAGCAGGACTGGAAGCCATGCTGTTATAAGTGTCCTTGAGAACCAAGCGAGGACGTCTGCTTGCCTTCCCACAGTTCAACTACTAAGCTCATTGTCAAACAAGAGGCGCGTTCCGGAACCGTAGAGCATACTTCTAGAGGTATAGCAGCACTCTACTTCGACTCCACATTTTCTTAAAACGCTTAAAACTTTCGATTGGGAATTTTTGAAAATGTCTAGGAATAACTATTCTTAATATACTTCTATAAGTTACCTCTTCAGTACCCAAAGGAAGGAAATGAGGAGTCACCCTAGCATAAATTTAATTTTTAAAAATAAAATCAAATTTAAAAATTTTATTTCCTGTTTTAATATTCAAAGTTTTGACAATTCTATAAAGCCCTCTATTTGGAAATAGGACGATCCAATCATTTTTTTTTCAATTCAAAATGGGGAGGCCACTTTTATGATGTCAAAAAATTTTCTTTTTCAGACTGGAAAGAAAATTTGTAATTTTCTGTTTTGATATTCAAAGTTTTGACAACTCTAACAAGTCCTCTATTTTGAAAATCGTACCATACAATCAAGAGTTTTTCCAAAAATTAAAAATGGGAAGGCCACTTTTATGATGTCAAAAAATTTTCTTTTTCAGACTGGAAGCAAATTTAAAATTTTATTTTCTGTTTTGATATTCAAAGTTTTGACAACTCTAACAAGTCCTCTATTTTAAAAATCGTACGATACAATCAAGAGTTTTCCCGAAAATTCAAAATGGAGAGACCACTTTTCTGATATTCCTCTAGAAGGGATACGTTATGGTCCCGGAACGGATAACAATCGATTTCATTATCGGGCTCGAGCAAATTGAGTCCGATGAAATGCATATCGCATGAGCTCTGATGGAATAGTTAATGTCGAAGAAAACAAGCAGAACGTGATTCGAAATAAGCCAAGAGGTGCAAAATGTATGCACCCCCCGTTCTCTGTGTGTGAGAGGAAGCTCTGTTGATTTAATGAAATTAGAAAAATAATTGCATTTGGACGCAATAACAATAAGGAATAATGTGCGAGCTAACGAGCAGATGAGAGGATAAATTTGGTGCTCGTGACTAGAGAGGCAGAGAAGAGCCTAAAGTCTAAATTAAATTTTAATAACGAGGTAATGTTATTTGCGCACGAAATATACCAAATATATATATTCATATTTATTGTTATAAATAAACTGTAAAAACGGTGTCAGTGAGGGAAGAATCGCATATCGAGCCAAGCAAAGCGGTAAATTGGATAAAAATTTACTCATTATCTGGAATATTAGAGTTTTTGTCGGAATATAACGCATGTGTCTGAAAATGTATCTATGTGTGTGTTCCAGAGTTTAGTTTGTCGGTCAGGGTGGACTAGGTGGTCATAGCAGGGATTATTTCTGGTGTTCAATCAACTGAAAAGTGCTATTTCGGAAGTTTCAATGGCTTTTAATTGCTCATAAATGGTCACAGGTGTCTTATTTCGCTATTCCGGAATATTATTTTGCTAGTTTTTTCACCAAAAGACCAAGTTAGAAATTCAGAGGTGGTATTTTTAGGAAAAATCCTTATTCCGCTATTCCGAAAAGTTGTTTTACTAGTCAATTCATCAACAAGACTTTAAGAACATTGACACAAGTGATTTTAGGTTAGTTCCTTCAATGTCCAGTAGAACGAAAATTCTTATTTCGTTATTCCGAAAAGTAACGTTACTGTGTGTTTCATCAAAAAGACCTGTTTTATGAGAGTTAGAAACTTCTTGTTCCGTTATTTCAGGAAATTGGTTTAGGACTCAAAGAATCCCAGTTTTATGAACACCAGTGTACCATTTCCCTGTCACTGTTCTAGTCCGCCATGGCGTCTGTGATGTATATGACGGATTTCAGCTAATTTGCGGGTAGTACTGCAGGGTGTAAGTTGAATGAAACATGCAAATACACACAGAACATACCAAAACTACGAATTGCGTTCGATATATATTTTAAAATCATAAACCAGCATGAAAATTAAAGTGTTAATAATGAATAATGGACATTATTATAATGATGCATTTCAATTGTGCATAAAACGGAAAATAGCAACCACAACAACGGTACTCGAGCTGCCGGACCACGGGACTCAAAAATTAATATGGGAATGGAGAAATATGTTGAAATTAAATTTCTCCGTGAGCTCGCGGGAAAACCGCCGAACTTTAAAAGCCGACGTTTCCCAGCAACTTTGGCGATACGAAATGAAACCATAATATGGGTGCAACATGCTCCGAACCAAATGGCCCTGACGTTTCGCAGGCAGAACGTAATAACTTTTCCATAATTGCATGAGAGGGGGCAATGGTGCGGGCGGAAAAACAACAGAATGCTGGATGATGGCGAAGGAAAAGAATCAATTAATGATAATAATGACGCACAATTACGGACAACACTGATTATATTCGAGAGCAATGACGGCCGGGATGCAGATTGCAGAGACAAAAAATAAAATCATTTCATGTCCTACAGCGCTGGGCTGTTAAATGCTGATAACAATGAAAAGTCTAACTTTTTAACCATTGCAGCAGGATATTAACAAACGTGCGCCTTGTTGCAGCTTACACAATATGCTATGTTTAATGGCTGATGATGGTTTTTTGCATTAAAGTGGGCGAGCGTTGCGTTTTGCAGCAGATTGCAGTACATTATGCGGATTATTTACAAGAAGTATCGTAATAGTGCATGACCTGTTTTCGTCAGCGCGCGTCACAGAGTCCGTCCGTGATGTTGCCCCCGGAGGTATGCAATGAACTTCCCAAAGGGACCCCCAAGAGAGCTCGGAGCGGGGGAAAACGGGGGATTTCCGACTTTTCATGTTCAGGTCTGGTTTATATTGTGAAAGGAGTTATGATGCGATGAGGAGACACACGTAGATATATTTTTTGAAGAGAGAGAAAACTTTGCTTTTCATTAAAAGTTTTGCTTGGCTGCGATATTTACCGAGGGCTTTACCTGCGGTGCCCATATTGAGGATGCTGATCTCTCCAAAGTAGGAACCAGCTTTGAGACATGCCATCACAGTTTTGCCGTTATCTGCAACCACTTGAAGTCTTCCCCGGTTCACTATGTACATTTCCTTCCCGACTTCACCTGCAAAGGAGGAATTTATTAAAGGCTCAAGTGCTTCAAATATGAGAAGTGCGCTTGCTAGAGCTCGTAAATGTGTCAAATATATTTACTTTGGCCACGTTTATTAAAACTCCCAAAGAGACAAATTCGGTCAATTGAGCTCACAAAAATATTTCTGAGTCTTTTTCTGCCGATATTAAATTAATATGGATTTTTTTAATAGTAGGAAAATTTTATCATGGGCACAGTTGCTACCAAATATTTACCAAAAACACTTAAAATAAATTTTGCCTATGATTATAAAATTAGACAAAAAATTTCCATATGAAATTTAAATTTTAAAAATTAAAATATCCACAAATTGTCAGTATTTATTCAAAAATGAACTGTTAAATGTGAAAAAAATTCAGAAAAAATCCAAATTCGATTTTAAAATATTTTTCAAGTGAATTTTCCAATAAAAATTTTTTACAAAAAATTTTAAACAATTTTCGATAGCTCTAGTGCTCACAAAGCGCGTTCGTAAACTTTTGGCTGGCACTTTGGGAACTAAAAGTTGGCCCAAGATGTCGAGCTATAAATTAATTAAGGGCTCAGGTAGTTTTTCTGGCGCTTTTGAGGCAATTTATTTCAATGGAAAGGGAAAAGGGAACTGAGCTGTCAGCAAGCGGGAAGGCGGGAGGAGAGAGGGAGTCACTAAATTACCCAATAGACCAAGGACAGCGCCAGCGTGGTCGTTGCTCGTAGCGATTCTGTGCACGTAACCGGAACTCAATAAATTTATTTTTCCCCATAATTTTATTATTAAATAACTTGTATGTGCGTCCATATCGACAGTTTGCTGCCAAAAAGCGCGCATGCACATCCAAATTAAATCGTGCCAGGGACCGGGGCCCCAGTACTTACCTTTGCGACAAATGTAGTCGCCGGGCGAGAACAGGACAGGCCGCAACCGGAGCACGAGCTCGCATAAAAAACCTGCTTCGGTATTTTGAAATATTTCTACCCGTTTAAGTGTATCTAAATGTACGTTTATCGCTATTTCAGCCTGCGGGAGGGAAAAGAGAGAGAAGGATGAGTGTAAGTGCGAGCCCGTAATGACGGCAAGGCATACCTTTAATTTATCAGGAAGACATGACACAGCTCGCTCCTCGTCGGAGCACTTCTGTGTCAACCAAAGGTAGTCGAACCACTTAATCACCTTCACTTGCAAATGGTTGGGAACACGGCGCATCCGCATGTACGTTTTCACGCCGTCCAGTTTGGCTGGAAGAAAAAAGAAAGGAGAGAGGGAGACGATTAATTGACTGCCGAATGCAAATTAATTTTCTGGGGCTGCACTGGAAAGTTTGATAAATTGGATCGAGGAGAAATTATTATTGAAGGAGTTTATTTCAATTACGGAGTGTTCCGATGGCTTCGTAGCGGGGGAAACCAATTCTGCTTTTAGGGAAATAAGTAATGGAGCGGTTGCAGTTCGTCTTTCTGTCAATTTACAGGCTTCTTATAACCCGTTTTCTCCCAATTTTCGTCTGTTTTCTTTTTCTTGGTAAAAAACTATATTTTTCTCTAAACCTATTTTTTAGTAAATTGATTTTTTTTAATTTTCCAAAAACTCGTCGTTTTTAGAAAAAATAATAATCTCATTTTTAAGACAAAGCATGCCACCGATTTTCCCACTTTTGGGATGTTTATTTATTACTTCGAATTTAAACTTCAACTTCAGCGTATTTTTACCTAAATAAAAACATACCAAACCTTAGATAAGAGATAAAAAACTTTAAGATAAAAAATTTTTACGAAGCTAAAAAAATTTAGCGAATCGGTATTCTTGAAAAAAAAAATCGGTGGTCTATGGGTTAAGCTCCTTTCAGGTTCAAATAAGGCTTTAAAATTTGGAATAAAAAGATACGATTTTTTTAGTTAAAAAAAAATATTTTATTTAAAATATGAGCATGTCCTTAGGAGCGAATATTGTCCAGGTAAAATTTGGGTTACAAAGACGTTCAGGCTTTTAAATTTTGAGGCTTTTTTTCAGAAATTCACGTCCTCAGTTTTCAAGCTGGAATCGAGAAAAAGGGCAGTTGATCTGTTAGCCAGAGCTCTGTCGTGAGAGCCTTGAGACCGGGCATTTCCGGGTTCATGAAGTCCAATAGGGCGTCGTAAGTGAGAGGTGCTTTGAAATTAACGAGGTCTGAAACCATCCGAAGGACAGCTCGCTGTGTTTGTCTATCCCCATAGCAGTCAAGGCGAAATTCCGATTCCCCCTCGTCTACCCGAAGACTAAGTGGAGCCGCAAAAGGGAACCCTCCTGACACTTAACCTTACGTAAATCAATCCAACCACTGCTGCTTTTCAATTTTCCATATTTGTGCTCCCCATTTGTCAGGAGCCTTAGACACTGGGAGGCAAATTAATTTACATAACCCTCTAATGCTTCCTCCAATTAATTTTCCCACCCCTTTGGAATCGTCTCCCGAACCGTAAGGGAGTTTGGGGCTGAAAGAGCGACATTGCGGCTGCTGATCCGGGTTTTTGGTGGCCCGCATAAATATTCAACAACAATTGCATTCAAATTGGTGGGGAAAATAAACTATTTAGCAAGCGCATTCACGAAAGGATGAGTATAAGCTGCTGACAAAAGAAACCGGGATGTTTATTTATTATGCCGGCTTGAATGAGCGAGCTCATTTGGAATAAAAAGGCTTAAGATTAGTCAACGTGATGGCAGAAGAGGGAAAACTTTGAAAGAGGCTGGGAACTTATTGTTCAGAGGGTGCTCGGTATAGGGAGCCATAGGTGGAAAATCTGGTCGTCAGAGGGTATCTGAGAAAAGGAAGAAAATGATGACTGAAAATAGTCTATAAAGGGACAGAAACTCATCGGTCAGAGGGTCTTTTGTGTATCTTTCAAGACAGGTAAGAACTTGCCAGTCAGAAGGTACCTTGAAGAAAGGAGTAAATCGAGACAAAAAGCTCAAACGGATTTTTAAATGGAATGAGAACTTTTTGTACAGTAGGTATTTGAGTCAGGAAATTTAATTTTCAGAAAATTCTTTCAACAACCAAGCTCTCTTTCTCTGCCCAAACTGATATCATGATAGTACAAAAACTTTTTGACGAGAGTATTTTTTTTATGGAAAAAGTCTGTCTTAAGAAAATAGTCTGCAAACTCAGTGGTCAGGGAAAATAAAGAAGGGAAGCTTTCATTTCGGTGAGGAACGAATACTTTGTCACCAAAGGGTATTTAAATTAAAATCTTACTGGAGAAAAAACATGAAACTTGCTGGCCAGAAAGTGAGCCTAAATAGACTGCCCAAAAAGCTTGTATCAAGAGGATATCTCAAAGGAAAATCTCGCTCTGGAAAACAGGCTGAAAACTCGGCTTCAGATTCCAAGGGGGAACGGAAACCCTGCGGTCATAGGATGGGTTATCTCGCCGTCGCCAGGTTTGCTTTATATGCAAAGTCGCTCATTCTAATTCAATTTGGAGCCCAAATCCGCACAAACAACGTTGATTTAGCTCCATTTGAAGGCATCCAGGGCGACATAATCTCGCACGCTCGGCCAAATCAGGTACCAGAATAGGACTTGATTAGGTCTTTTCTCGTTCTGGCGCTAAAAGTTTACGATATGACGGTCCGCATTGCAATGCCCCGAGTCAATTGACGGCGTTCAGTTATAAAAATTTATAAGGGTTTGTGCAGGAGTGCTGGAAGCATAAAATTATGTGTTTGCATCGAGATACGGAGGAGGAAGCGTTGAAAGTGTATTTTCAATCTCAAATAAAAATGCAAAGTAAGAGATTACATTAGTTTAAATTGGCTCTTTGCGCTGCTTGCTGGCGGAAGTTGTGATGTAGCGCTTAAAGAACGCTTTATGCAGATTTATTCGCATCGCAGATATGGCTAATAAGCTACAAGGAGCGGGGAAAACTATGCTTAAATATGCACAGGCTTAGGGAGGGAATGGTAGAGCGATATTCCGGGAAAAAATGGAAGCTGACTCGAGCGTCTGTCCTCAGATTGGGTTAGGCTTTGAAGTGCTGATTTTTGTACGTTTTGTCTGTCCTTTCTCACCTTCAGTAGAAACGATTTGTCTTAAGAAAAGCTTAAATATCTTACTTTGAAGGCTCTTAGGTCGAAATTCAAGCTTAAAGAAATAAAAATGCCGCTTTCTGAATTTTTTGTCTGTCCACTTTTGAGGTAAATTTAAAAGTCTTAGATATGGACTCAATTGAGGACATTTTATATAAATTTGAGAATTTAAAGAAGTAAATCCCAGATTTACTGACTTTAAAACTTTAAGGTGAAAATAAAACATTTTTGTCTCAATTTTTGGTTTCATTCGGCTTTGGTCTGAAAATTCTTCTTAGTCTACAATTTGGCGTCAGTTGAATGAATTTAACTCTTTCAAGGCTTTACTATAGATTTTGTGGTCCAAAGAGGTCGGGATTAAAACTAAAAACAATTTGAGTGACCTCTAATGGATTTTCTGCTTTTGATGACTTTTAGGATATTTTCGGATATCTGTCTGAAGAAGCTTTTTGGCTGGATTTCGGTATCATTGGGCTATGGAAAGTCTTTAAAATGATTTTGACGAGTTTCAAGAAGAAAATTCAAGCACGAAAAATTTAAAGTGCTCCATTTTAAATCTTCTTTTTGTCCATTTAAAAGCTTAAAAGAGAGTGCTAAAAGTCCTTAAATCAGTTCATGAGTCTCCCGTCAAAGCTCAAAACGAAACACATCCCGAATAAGAAACTGAAAACAGCTTAAAAATGATGTGGCGAATCCTCCAGCAGCCGCCTCACGCAAACGACGTGTAGAAAGCAGTCGCAATATTATGAATCGGTGCCATAAATCGATGTTGTGTGACAAGAAATTGGCTTCTTCCAGCTTCTTTCCCCCACACTATCCACACAATATTTATCTCTCATTTATGGCACTAAACGGGAAGTGATTTACGATTATAATATGCAGTAAAATTATGAAATATTGCTACGATTGCAAGCGCTTCTTCGCTCCCTCCCGCCTCCTAGCAACCATGACTGCAATCTGCATGTCTGTCGGAGAGGCTTACAACGCACACGAACAAATAAAAGCACTTTTTCCGCAGAGTGGGGGGGAGAAAAGTGGGGAAAATGGCCGGATTTGGTTTCTGCAGTCTTGACAGAAGCCTCAATTGACATTGTGTAGTTGCTTTGCGGGTGAAAAAGTGGGTGTCAGCTGCTCAAACAGCGATAGTGGGTTACAGGGCTGACGAGAAGAGTGATGACATGGTCGTTTTGGGTCAGAGTCAAGCTACTTGTCTACCAATCAGCGAGGTATTCTGACAATTCCTGGTGGCCCTCAGCCAATTAATAAACCAAAGTGCGGACGTTTCGTTTGTCTAACCTGGATTTCGGCATGTTTGATCAGCGGAATGTAAACTACGGCATCTGATGTCAGGTTTGTTTGTCCGGAATCGTCAAAGAGAGGAGCCCTAATATTTTTTAAAATAATTTTAAGACCACATTATTGATTTTTGTCCGTCCGTCTGTCTTTCCGTCCGAGTCGTAAAGTCTCCGAAACTATAAAAACTGGAGACCTGCGGTTTTTTGCAAAATGTTGAACGTGACTTGGAAAGTGTCTTTAATGTTTTGATTTTCCCGAAAACCTCCCAGAAACGTAACCAGGGGGGTTTTTCTGTTGCATGAAACTTTATTATATTTGATTTAATTTAGCTAAAATTTTAGTATGTTGTAGTTCGTGCAAAACCTAGAAAATCATGCAGCCACACATGACCCCTAGCTGTAACAGGGACGAAGCTAGGGGCCTCCGAAGTTTGTATGGGGGAAAATTTTTATTGCTCCGATTAAGCTAAAATTCAAAATGGTCGAACAAAATGAGTAACAAAGCTAGTTTTTCAAGAAATAACGGACCTGCTGGCCTTTATCCCCCATCTGTCTTTTTCACGGTCTTCCTCAATACAACTGCTAGATTCTGGGAGAGTCTGGAGAGAAGACGAGCGCTCACCAGACTAGGAAAACAATGTAATCTGCTCCGATCGGGGCCGATTGGGCCTACGAATGTGGAAATAGCAAGTATCGGGAGCATTGGAGCCCAGATTCGACCCACTTTTCTGCACGCCGAAGGTCCAATGTCTGTATAAAAGAAGCTGACTCGGGCTACGCCAGCTAGTACTAATTTAGACTTCTAATGGTGATCTTAAGCGCGTGTAAACTTCTCCTCCTAGCGGCAGTAGTTCCGGCCTCCAGAGCCGCAGTCAACCTAGATGATGTGGACGGCACTTGCTCGACAGACCTCTTTGCTCCCACCAACTTTGGCTCCATCAAGAGCTGCAACTCCTACTACTGGTGCGACAACGAGGACGGGAGTCTCGAGGAGAGGCAGTGTCCCGAGGGCGAGCAGTTCAGCAGGGACTTTGGCGAGTGCGATCCCACGGAGGAGGCGAACTGCGAGCTCCTGACGGCCGTCGATCTCGCCGACATTGCTGGGGACTGCGCGAAAACTTCCCTGTTTTTGCCATCGAAGTCGAGGTGCTCAAACTACTACAAGTGCAACACCAGGGGGGAGGAGCCGGTTCCACTCCAGTGTGAGACCGGGAAGGAGTTCAACGTGGTCATGGGGGTCTGCACTAGCGTGAAGGAGGCGAGGTGTGGGGTCAAGCCTGAGGATCCTTCGTTCAATCCCAAGGTAGGCTAGTCGATTTTATAGAAATGGATTTAGAGTCCCCACTATTGAGTTTAGGGTTCTCTCAGGGAGTCCAAAAGGGCTCTTCATTCAATTTATTGACCCTTGAAAAAAATTAATTTATCGACCAATTTATGATCCAAGGGTAAGGGGGATGAGATGGCAAAGGCTTGTCCAAACACTTAGAGATATTTTACAAGATTTATTCTTGACGTAATATGATATAATTAAAGGTGATAAAAGGTCTCAAAACACACAAATTTAGTCACTCAAATTTTTTTTCGATTTTCGGGCATTTTTGGGGTTCCTACTGAAGACCTTTTTTGATTTAAATTGAATTTCGGCCAAAAATGAATTTCTTGAATTTTATTGTCCTGCTGATTATTTGAAAATAACTAAATAAATCTTTCCCTTTAGGACGTAGAAGGCGAGTGCTCCACCGACCTCTTCACGTTCGCTTACTTCGGGTCCAAGGAGAGCTGCTCGACTTTCTACAGATGCAACAACACCGACGGAACCTTCACGAAGCGAGAGTGTCCGGACGATCTGGAGTACAACAGAGAAACCAACGTCTGCGAGGACCCCGAGGAGGCTCAATGCAAAGTCCAGTCGGTCGTGGACGAGGCTGACGTGGAGGGCTACTGCTCCACAGCCCTCTCCGCCACCACCTACTTTCCCTCCAAGTCAGACTGCTCCAGCTACTACAAGTGTGACAACCAGGACGGGACTCTGACGGAGCTCGAGTGCCCCAACGACCAGGAGTTCAGCGAGGTCCTACGGGTCTGCGACGACCCCATTAACGCCATGTGCGGCCTTCCCCCCTCCGACGGCCCAGACTTTGACCCCCAAGACGTGGACGGCGAGTGCTCCACGGACTTGTTCACCATCACCTACTTCGGCTCCAGAGAGAGCTGTACGACCTTCTACAAGTGCAACAACACGGACGGAAGTCTGACGAAAAAGGAGTGCAGCGAAGGCCGGGAGTTCAACAGAGTGTCTGCCAAGTGCCAGGAACCCGACGACGCCCAGTGCCAGGTCATCACGGAGCCACCTCCAGTGACTGACCCTCCAGTAACGGAACCCCCAGTGACGGAACCTCCCCAGGACCCAGACGTGTTCGGGACCTGTCCTAGCAGACACAACCCCCAGAAGCCCTATCTTCTGGCCTCCAAGTCCGACTGCTTTGCCTTCTACAAGTGCGGCCAGGGGTGTCTCCAGAAGTACTTCTGTCCCAAGTGGTTGCTCTTCAACTACTGGAAGCAGAAGTGCGACCTCCCGAAGTACACCAAGTGCGTCTCTGGACGACCGCAGCTGCCCTTATGCAGGAAACGGACCTGAGGGAGGCTTCATTTTGAATAAAAAGCTTATTTAAGTCTCGTAACACGAACGAAATTTCAGCAAAAAAGGAGAAAAGGTTTCTCAAGTTGCTGTTTTAAGGCTCTAAAAATTTTGTGGTGGCAAAAACATTTTAGGAGCAAAAACTACGTCTGTTAGATTTCTGAGGTAAGGGTTCAGGTAAGGGTTCCAATTCTCATCTCAAATGACGGCTACAAGGCTTTTGAAAATGTTCTATTAGAAAAAAAAATTTTTTGAGTAAAAAATTGTATCACTTTGGGCTCTTAAAAATTTTTCTTGAGGCAGAAACTCCATCTGTCAGACAGAAATCATGAAAAATCCAAAGAAAACTGGATTCAAATGGCCGTTTGAAAACTTGTACAAATTTTAAAAAATTCTTTTAGAAAATTTCTTTCACAAAATTTCTTTAAGAAAAATTTTTTAAAGTAAAATTTTGGGCTTTTAAAAAATTTTCAAGGCAAGAATATTGTTGAAATCTCCAAAAAACTGAAGACAGTTCAACCCAAAGACCGGGATTGGGCTTTAAAGCTCTTTAAAAATTAGAGTTTTTAGGTTTTCAAAATTTTTTTCAAGAAAAAAAAATCTTAGACCTAAAAAAGTTCGTCTGTCAAAGGAAACTCAATTCACAAGCAAACGTCGTGATCCAAGTCCCTGAACGGACGTCTTTAAAGCAATCAACCCGACGTCTCGGACAAAAGAAAGCATAAGGTGCCGGTGTCCTTCGACTTTGGCCCGGAGGGACGAGCAAAACCCATCCGGTTCGTTAAACAGCCCAATGACAGTGATTTAATGCAGATGAGGACGTCGATAAATTCCACTTTCCCTCGATCGAGATGAGTTGGCTCCCCCGGGACCCTGTTTGCCGTTTCTCCTCCACTGGCTATCCGGCGATATGCCATAAATAACGTTACAGGGAAGTGGCTGGTACCCGAGGTCAAATCTCGAATCTTAATTGTCACGGCATCAACCTCCGTGTCGAGATTATTCCTTTGGGAGACGGAGACGGGGCCCATATCAAAACAACATCGTTCATGTTGCCGTCAGCCAGTAAAATTTATGCTCATAAACATCATAAACTTTATCGGCCACGTTAATGGGGCAGAATAGGAGCGAGCATGTGGGCTCTCGGGGCGCCGAGTTTCCGGACCCGTCACCCGTGGGTGTCGGGGATCCGGAACTCGCGTTTCAGTGGGTTTGAAGCCTCTCACATTCGCAAAAACACATGACAGTCGCAAAAATACAAAAAGCAGGACAACAAACAAATAAAGCAAACTGCTAATGCCAGAATGAGTTTTACATAGTTGGGAGCCGGGAGATAGCATCACTGCGGGACGTGTAGTTTTGGGAGGCTCCGGGGGTTGAATATTTTATCAAGAGGAAAATTTGTTTTATCTGACTTTAGGCGTCCGAACTTGACTTTGGACTTTGAAAGTTCTTCAAGTTGCCCCAATTTTTTTTTCAAACACTTTTTGGTGAGAGCTTTTTCCAAAATTGAGGCTTTTTATCGACTTAAAAAAATTCCTAGTGTCAAAATTATCAGAAAATCAGTTTCGCTTGCTTAAATGAAATTTTTACTGTCATTGGCTTTAGCAAAATATTTTTAAGGTCAATCCAGAGGCTCGATCGAGGAAATCGAGGGTTCAAAAAAAATTTTCAGAAAATTTTATAATTTTTTAGAAGCTTATAGAAGATTTCCGTGGCTTCCAAATATCATATTGAGGCTCAATCTAGGTTCTTGTATTATTTTACCCAAGCCTTGACCCCCCTAGGATCTCTCCAAATGACCCCACCTACTTTCGAAGTACCAGTCGTTCCCACTATCGAGATGCAAAGTCACGTTCAAGAAATAGTCGAGAAGTTCAAAGACATTAAAGACGTAAAATCGGCTCTCAGGCACGCTCCGTTTTCGCACAGAGACTGGCACTGGCTCGCGACCTTGACAAGCCTACGAATCGCCTCGCTCGAGCCAGACCCGCGTCCTACAAGTGGGCTCAGCTGTTTCGAATTCCAGACCTGAAGTACTGGTCGAAAAAACTAACCTGGAGAAAAAATGTCCCTGGAAACCTCAGAACGCGACAAGCTAAGGAACTCCAATCGATCAACTCTGCACATTCTTATCCAATAAAAGCTGGAGGAATTTCCGCCCAAGCGAAACAAAATAACACATTGAAGGGTGGATTATCGGAGACACAAAAAGGAGCTAAACATCTTCGGAATGCCTTCTGCATGCGTGAATCTGCTCTGCGACGAGCATAAATTATGATTTTACGTTCGGAGTTGCAAAGAGGCATTCTGGGAATTTGGCGAGGCTTCGTGCAAGAAAGGAAAATGTCGCGGGAAATAATACCGAGGAGATGAGATGGGGGACGGTGTGGTGCAAAAAGTTATCTCTGAAATGGGTTGGATATGTGGCGCCTCTTTGTTTCTCCCGCTTCTGGCCCAAAAAAAATAATAAAATAAACGGCAACAAGAAAAGCCGCAGCGGAAATCGATATCGGCATGAAGCTTTTTAGAGACTTGGAAGTTTTTGGCCAAAAATTTACCTTATAGAGGGCACATTCACCTCTTAGTTATCTGGCATCCAACGGTATAAGATATTTAATTTTTTCGGGCACTTTAAGGAAGAAACACGAAGAAAAACCTGAGAAAAAATTATTTTAATGACTTTAATGGGCCCTAGTTTCACCCCCTTAGGTAATAGGGCCATTTTGTTGGAGCATAATTTTCTTGTTTTAAAAGCAACTAAATTTTGTTGTTTACTATTGCGAAGTTATGGTTCATTGAAGGTAGAAAAACGTGAGTTAGTTTAATTTTATCCACTTTGGGAAGCCCTAGATCCTCTGTCTAGGTAAAAGGGTTAAAATGTTCTTCGGTGATTTTTTAGTTTTGATGTTAGCTACATCATTCCAAAATTTTAGCTATATTGGATGAATCATTAAAAAGTTTAATTGAATAGAAAATTCCCAAAGATGCAAAGGTTTTTATTTCTCTCCTCTCTTTCTTTTTAATGGCCTTTAAGAGAAATTTGTGAGGTCTTTTCGACTCTTAGATGAAGTTTTTTTGAGCTGAGGTCTCATTTTTGAACAAAAAAAGGCTCAGGGTAGCTCGGAACCTGAAAGTTTGAATAACACGTTGCTTCAACCCATCAAAATACCTTAGATCCTACTTCTGGGAAGCTTCGAAGGGCAAAACCAGGGAATTTTTGGGGGTTACTAAGTCTAAAAGATTTTTTTATCTGAAAAATGCTCGCGAAATCAAATATTTAGCTCAGAAAAAACTTCAAAAATTTTTTAAAACCCGCTTTTGGTCCAAAAACTGCTTCGTCAGAGAGTAGAAAAAATGTTTCTAACATTAAATGGTTACATCAGGAGATTCATCGCTTTTTCCGCACGTGTGAGACAATTTATCAAAAATCGAGCAAATTAAAAAGTTTCAATCAACGTCACGGGCTCCAGTCACGTAGAAAAATGACATTTTAAATACACACGCTGTGACGAGGGTCTCGAGAAAATTAAGTTCCGCTCTGGAGTACATTCAAATTCAGTTTCCTTTCTCGCATCCTGCGCCTGCTTGCGTCTCCTCTCCTTCCCTCTCCCGCCACCGCCGCATATGTCCCATCCATATTGCCAATAACGAGACACACACATGTTCGGGATCATCAAAAATTCATATAATACATTACACATTTTCAAAGTCAACAGTTCAACTTCGTGCTGGCGACAGAAATTTATAGCTCGTTCTAGAATTCACAATGGTCAAATTCGGGAACGCAGTAAAAGTAAATAGGAAGAAATTTATTATTTTTGACGATGTTCGCTCAGTGTGACTAATACCGATGAATTCCGAAACCCCAGCTGAGCTCTCTTTACTTGATTGGATGAAGATATTGTCTGTCTGTCGGGTGTTCAGTGGCTCAGGTTTCGTCTTAAAAAATTTTTCTTGGGTCTTCCAGAATTCTGGATTGGTCAGAAAATGTTGTTGTGGTGATTTTGGGACAGAAAAATAACAACAACAATTTTTAAAAATTAGAAATTTTTAATTGCTCCTTTGATCACGAAAAATGTGTATATTGACGAGTTTGAAGTTGAAAGATGTGGCAAAAAAATTGAAAAGAGACCTACAATGATTTATTTGGTACCTCTAAGTCTCTTTTTATCATCATTCTTCTGTCTCATTAAATTTGTAGCATTTTTTTCAAAATTTTGACATATCCTCCTCACCTTCCAGAATTCTCCAGATGAATTTCCAAACCTTTTCTAGACTCATTTCGTTATTTCGAGATTTTTGAGAATTGTTCTCCTTCTAAAAGCCCCTTAAAATAACCTAAAAAGCCTTCTAGAGCTTTCCTAAAAGCCATGAGGCCACTGACTACTCAACTTTAAAGCCTATTTTGGCCCCCAGACGTGCCTCCAAAACTATGAAATCCTGAAAAATTCCAAAAGATTCACTCAAAAGTTCAATTTAGAGTTTGAGGAAGGTTTGAGCCCCAAAGCAGCCCTTTTCTCCATAAATAAGGCCGAATCAAACATTTTAAATTGACTCCAGCTTGGCGTCCCCGGAAAGGACACAGACGAATTGGACTGGACTTAATGCAGATGTAAACACATGCAATGAAGAAGAATGGGGATCAGAGAAGATATGGGCGGGCTCCTTTGTTTGCGGTAGCGCACTCGCCGGGCGTCCTAAGCCCCATCGCATCGCCATGGCTTCTTTTAAGGGAAGAGAGGGGCGGGGGGATCCGAGGAAACGCAGGGAAGCGAGAGGAAATTTTTAAGCAACGCAACTCGGGAATTCTTTGTTATTCGTACGCACTCAGAGTTTGCTTTTCTTTGTGTTCCCTCGTTCCGCACGCGTACGCGTAATGCTCAAAAAATTACGGAAGGATACTCCGATGATATGAAACAATCCCCTGGGGATGTGTAATCCATGTCAAGCGAAACCTATACAAACGGAGCAAAAATGAAGTTTACATTTTCTAATTTTCCACGACACATGTCTTGGATTCGGGCGCCCCAGAAGGACGCTGGACTCAGTAGCGGTTCTTTACTTCAAACAGGGGATGGCTGAAACTAAAACTGATGCATCTCCCTAAAAACTTTTTGTCTCGTGAAAAATATTTTTTTTAAATTTCACACAAAAAATCACAAAAAATTAGCTTATCTTCAATCTAACTAAAAAAAACTTTCTCAAGTCTAGATTAATTTTGGTAAATGAGACAATAAAACTTATAATAATTCAGTAAAAAAATAACCCGCAGAGGGCGCGAAAATTTTTTGTGAAATTGATAAAAAAATTTGAATTTGAATCACTAGAATATTTAATGCGTTTTCAAAGGTTTGAGAGGACAAAGAATTGCCCCTCTGCCTTTCTGTTAAAACCTTACTCTTCTAGAACTCTTTGAAAAACCTGTTTTCACCCTAAAAGTGATATGAGGGCAAAATAATGCCCCTTTGTAGTGTTAACTAAAGCCTTTTTATAATTTTGAGAAGGAAAAATGCTGCCTCCTTTGAAGAACTAAATCTGTTCTCTTTCGAAGTGCTACCTCCTCTTATTTAAATGTACCCCGCTCGCTTCAATTTTAAAGCAGTTTTATTTTTTAAAGACAAAATCAGGATTAAAAATCTTAAAAATATCTGGGATGCCTGAGCCTACCCCAGCCATCCCCTAGAACCACCACTGACGCTGGCACGGAGTCAAGGTCACCATACGAGGTCCGCACCCGGAATATCCTCGAATGTGTCTACGTCTGCGCCTCTAAAGCGAGCTAAATTTAGCTCAGGCAGGGTTATTTTTAGCCACCGTACGTCCCCCTCCCTCGACACGCTGCATTGTGTGAAGTTTATGTAATATGCACAACTCAAATAGAGACTACGAAAACAACAACAACAACAACCCAAGGAAACTTGGTCTGACCGAGTTATAACGAGCAAGGTCTTTTGTGCTGATAGCGGAGGGCCTTCTGGGACTCTCCCGGCGTGCTGAAGAGTGCAGAAAAGTACCTTTGTCGGGAAAATGAGGGGAATGTAGGTCAGGAGGGAAATATCTCTGGCGTTTCGCGAGTGAATTTTGTTATTTTTGGCGCTGTTTTCTCAACGAAGACTTGATGAGTGTTTTCTACTCTCTTAGGAGCTTTTTCAGGCTTAAGGCTTGAAAATAGCTTTTTTATAGCTTTAATTTTTGTAAATTACTTTAAGGGCCTTAAATGTAATTTTTTAGACACTTAAAAATTTTTTGACTCCCACGCTTCAAAAGAAAATATTTTAACAACTTTTTCCTAGATTACACATTTTGTAAAGCCTAAGGTGTAGAAATTTTATCAAACCAATAATTTTTAAGGCCCAAAATGTACTTTAAAAAAAATTTAACGACCAAATATTAAAAATAATTTTTTTAAAGCCTTTTTGGTTAAATTTAATACGAATTAACAACATCTGAAGGCCCCAGAGGCTAAAATATTGGTTCAATGATAAACATGATTTTTCAAATTTACTGTAAAAATGTTCTGAGGCTCTTATTATTGTAAATAAAAATTTATTCCTGAAAGCTGTGAAGCCTTCAAAAGCCCTTTTGGGAACTCCAGAGGCTAATTGTAAAAAAAAGTTAAAGCTTCCAGGGATAAAGTTTTCCCCGTCCTTTCATCCAGAAATTTAATTAAGTCGAAGAAAAGTTGAGCAACTCCCTGCAGTCAAGGACCGCGAAGTTAAAAATTTACGAGGCGACCCAAGTCAGTCGCTCAAACTGGCAATTTTCGTGAACTTTCTCGTCATAAAGAGAGCCCTTAAAAGGCGTTTGACATCTTGTTAACTGCCTTTGTTGCTCCCGAGACAAACGTTCAGTAATTACAAAGTACATATCTTAATGGAGCAAAAGGTAGCCTGCTAAGTGCCTGGTGGCTAATTGTCCCAAAAGTTCCCATAGTGGAGCACAAAAGAGCATGAAACCGCCAAGAGGAGGCGCTAACGACAGCCTTTAATCGATTCAATACGAGCGCGCAAATGGAGTCTGTGAGTGTATGTTTTATATGTGTGTCAGGGCAAGTTGGAGCGCTTGAAGAGGGTTTTCTTCCTACATCGCTCCTTACATTCCTGCTTCCGTGAGCGCACATTCTCCTCATCCACGGCACAAGGACGCACAAGTTTAATGAAATAGTCCTTCAACGCTCGCATTTTCTGCTCGACGGAATTGAAACAGAATGTTTAAGGAAGTTGGGCGTTAATGAAAGGGGGGAGGCGATGTGAGGCAGGAAGTATTTAATTATGAAGTTATGAAAGTTGCAGAGGGCGTCGAGCTGCATGAGCTAGTTTGTGGCCCGGGAAACCTCAACTGCTTTCTGCTTGGGTTCCCCATAAGTGTGCCAAGAAATGACTTTGTAGCTGAGAGCAAACGACGTGGTCTCCGTTGCTGAGAGACTTCAGAGGTTCTTCTTAACTTTAAAAAATTAAAGCATTCTTGGAGTCAATTTAAAGCTTTCAATGGACCTGAAAGAGCTCTTTTTAAAAGCTTTGAAAATTCTTAAACTTTTGATTGACTCCATAAGCTTTTTGAGCTTACAAAATTCAAGGCTTTTGATTAATTTTTAAGATTTTTTAAGTCGTAAAAATTAGACTCTTTCCTAAAATTATAGGAAGGGTTTTTGGGCAAGCTTCCTAAGGCCTTTACAGAATTCTTCAGAGAAACTATGAAAAAGACTTTTAAGGTGTAAAAATCCTCTCAAAATGTAGAACGGACTCTTTTAACTCTAAAAAATATTAACCTTCTATAGACTTTAAATCAGGGCTAAAAAAGCCTTCTGAAAGATTTTAGAAAGGCTTTCCTAACTAATAAAAATTTTCTGAAAAAAATTTTGACTTTTTGATTTGAGTTCTAAACACTCTTTAGAAATTTTTAACATCTCACATTTAAAGCAAGTTAAGCTCCACTCTTTGTAAAAATTTTTGAAAAATTGTTGTTAAAAATTGGCAACTCCTGAAAAATGTTTGAGGGCAAGAACTGTCAAAAAATTAGTTTGTGGCCCTCCAAAAATCTCTTAAGACACCCCTGGTACCCTAAAAGCCGTCAAAGTCACGACTACAGCACTCAAAGAGCACTCTAATGGCCCTTTGATGAAGCCCAGAAAGCCATTCCTTTGTCTTCCGTCTTTGCTTTCAGGGAGATGGATGAATTAGGACAATTAGCATTCCCGCAAATTAGCAATCACCTACCTTGAAACTCCTTGCGGGCAGCGCTGACGGACGTCACGATGTTGGCCACGTGGCCCAGCACGGTCGCGAAGAGCATGAGGCCGAAGAGCAGCTGGCAGATGACAAAGACGTACTCGGCCTTGGATCGGGGCCGGGGGAGGTCTCCGATGGTGGTGAGGGCCAGCGTGCACCAGTAATAGCTCTGGAGGTACTGCTTCACCACGTCTGCCGACTCGGAGTCGTGGTAGACCCAGTTCTTGGACCCGAACCCGTTGTTCTTGTAGATGATGTGGTACAAGCACCCGTTCCAGTGGAAGATGACGAGAAGGTAGTGGATGAGGGACGTGGAGCGGAACAGATTGGGGTAGTTGGTGTGTCTCTCGGTCCGGTCCATGAACGCCCAGAACCGGTAGATTTTGACGAGTCGGAAGGAGCGCAGTATCGAGTTGAATCCTATCGACAGGTATAAAAAATCTAGTGGCAGCAAACAAAGGCAATCAATGTAGAAGGTCGTGGAGTTCATGTAGTGCTGCCGGAGCTTCGTCGAGTCCGTCTGCAGGACGCCGTCCTCCAGGTAGCCGGTGCGGAAGTGGAAGAGAATGTCGACGAGGTACAAAAAGTCGGAGAAGTAGTCGAGGCAGAACCACACCACGATGGTCTCCCCGTTGATTTCCTGGAACGCGAACCGGTATATGATGACCCAGAAGTTGTAGAGGAAGGCCAACGATACCACCATTGACCAGTAGTAACACAAGCGGCCGGCGGGGTCGAACACGAAGGTCCACCGAGTTCCGCTTGATTTTTTCGTCGACGTCGATGAGCAGCCCGACCGACGAGGCAGTCTGGAAGGGAAGGGAAAATCGGAGCTTTTATTTCTTGTTGACTTTTTGCGGGGTATTTAAATTTTTAAAGCCATAAATGACATCAATTCGACCATGATAAGTATTTTTTCCGAATTTTCCAAGGGAAGGAAAAAGCCCTCATCTCACGTAAAAATTCTAAATTTTCGTAAGAGTAGTCAAAAATTTTATGGGGTGACTTTCTTGCGTTTGATCTCATCCTGTAGGGCTCGTAGAAAGACGAGTGATGGCTTAAAAGTTGCGCAAACTCTCCTAGACGGTACCGATCTATATTTTGAATCTGGGTTCTGTGGGGACTCAGAGTTCTGTGAGTTCCCCTGGAAGCCTATCAAAATGCCCGTTCTCCACTATTTCTCTCCGGACCCCCGGATATTATATTTTTTCCAGATAGCCCGTGAAAAAAAATATTTTTTCGAACTTTTTGCGAAAATTAACTTCACGAATTTCCATGATATGGGAGCTTTTTGAGGGTGCTGCGGCTCTCAGGATGGTTGTAGCAAGCTCGTTGACTACTTAAAAAATCATCAAAAATTTGAACTTAATTTTGAATACAAGTTTTTCGTCCTAAAATTCCATTCAAAAATTTTTTATTGGAAACTGAAGCCCACCTTCCCCTCTGCCACACTCCAGTTGTATCTCCTCTTTCCAGAAAAATGGTAAAAATTTAAATGGGCTCTTTTGAAAGCCCACAAGTGTTGCAGCTCGCTTTTTTGGCTCAAAAATTCCGTATGGAGCTCTGGAGGTTCTAATGGGTTAAGGTCTAACTCTAGGAATTCTGGCTTTGTTTCATCAAACTACTATAAAAGCCCGAACAATGTACATGATTCGGTTTTCTTATTAAATTTCTAATTTTTTGAGCCAATTTTATTACGAGAGTTGTCTCTGGGCGCCAATTTTGAGGCCTCAGAAGGATTTTTCTGCTTTTGGGCCTAAAAATAACTTGATGACTTCTAAATGAAAATGAAAATGAATTTCTTTTACAGTCTGAACATTTTCTAATCCAAAAAGTCAAAAACTTGCTCATTTTGGTGTCATTAAGCATTTTTAAGAAATTTTCTTCACTTACAAAATTTTTCCTAAATTTCAAACCTTCATCTCTGAACCCAATTATTCAAATTGATAGGCCCAAAATTTGTTCAGGGTTCAAACAAAAAAAAATTTCCTTATTTTAAGCAGATAAAACTATGTCGGTCTGAAAATCAAGAGCTTTAAAATTAAACAGTGAGCCCACCTCCACTAGATTCGACCGTTTCCCTTTCACAAATCTCCCGTAAGCCGAAAAGGTCGTCTATTTATTTCCAGCACCTCGCTTGAAAGTTACTCACCTTTCAGCTCCATTACAATCAAGATTATGGCTATTTCCGTTGTTATTGTTACCACTATTGTTATTATTACTATTGTTATTTCCGCTCGTTGCAATGTGGTGCGTAGAAGTGGCAGTTCCAAGTGTATTAGCGTTAGACTCCCGCGTCCCCGATCTGCTCCACGGATCCAGCAGCGGCTGCTCCCCACTTTTTAGTCTCCCCCGTTCCTTCTTCCGATTCCGTCGTGACAAGTCCATATCGGATTTGGCCGCTGGAACCACATTCGAGGGCTGTCGGGTGCTCACTGAAACGCCTACGATGCCGGATGAGCCGTGGAGCGAGAGGCTGTCACGGGACGAGTAGAAGCCCTGGGAGAAGCTGGGGCCCAATTGGGGACGTGCTGATGTGGGTGAGCTCGCTAGATCTGCAATTAAAAAGAGATTGCTGGGCGTGAGTGTGGAAGGATAATGGTGATGCGGGGGTAATCGAGCGTCAGGAGGAAGCCAATTTAGCTCATGAGTGTATTTTTTACGACTTTGAGCATTGGAACGGTGAAGGATTGCTTTTTGTGGATTTTTTCAACAACTGAGCTCTTTGAAAAATCCAATAGGGCCGACATTTTTGAAAAATAGGTCTCATAAAATGCGTTTTTGGCACTGCATTAAATTTCTAGCAATTTGGTGGACAAAAATTAATTCTTCAAAAACTGATCAGTATAAGGCATAGATTAATTTAAAAATCAAAGACATTTTTAAAATAAATTTTTACACACATTTGGAATATTTTGAGAATTTTTCGTCCCTATTTTTTTAAGACTCGAGGTTTTGTGAATTTCCAAATTTGAGAATAAATTTTTTTTTGGCTTGTGACTCTATTTATTTATTTATTTATTTATACTAAGTGGGCCAAGGCCCAAGGAACGCGGCAACAGAGCCATTATGTTCCTGTACAGGGTTCGGTATTTAGGTCACGTGACTCTATATTATTTTTGTTAAGCTTTCCAAAACTCCTAAATTTTATTACTAGATTATTAATGATGTTTAGTTTATGTGTTAGGAATTTTTTTGGAAACCTAAGTGAAGTAAGATTTATATGAAAAATTATGGCTCACAGGAAAGTCAGACTTTTAATTTAATGATTTTGAACATTTTTCTGTAATTTTAAAATTTAGTTATAAATAAAAATGCCTCTCTAAAATTTTTTTAAATCGAAAAACTGTAGCTTAAATATTTTGGCAAGTTTTAAAATTGTAAAAATGTCAAAAAATAATTTCAAAATACCTTAAATTTTCACATTTAGCGTCTTTTTCGATGGAGAAAGCCTCTACACAAAATTTTCTGAACTTCAGGCTCCCATAAGATTAGGAGAAAAAGCCATTGGAGTGACATGAGATACCTCAAATGGTGCCAGAATCAAAACGAACCGACTGCCAATAAAATCGTTATCACTTCAAAGGAATTAAAACATTTCCGCCAGACGACTGCCATTAGGAGCGTGACTTTCGCTTTTGGAGCCGACTGCCGATAGAAAGAGAGACGGGAAGCTGCGCCGGGAACACGGACATGCATGGAGATGGATATTAATACACTGAACAGCGGGAATTTCTCACGTAACATCGACACGCTTACCCATGAGGCTCTGACGGCCCGCAGCGAATGCCATAGATGGTGGGGAATTATAGCAAAATTGATTAATTGGTGACTTGGCAATATGAAAATCAGACCCGATAATTGATGGTGGCGCCAGATGCCGCCGAATCAGATCTGTCGTGCCGCACTCGGCTGGCCTCAGTGACGGATGACGGCGAGTAGTATCTAGAACAAATATAGCGGGTGTTAGAGGCTCTCAGAAACTGGGACCATAAATTTGCAGCAGCGGCAGAGAGCAACTTAATCGGCTTCCCCGGGATACTTACGAGCCCCAGTGCATAAGTAATGTCTCGTAATTAAATTCAATGAGCTCTCCATTAGATTCTGCCGAACGCAATAAAACTTTGCAGCAACAGCGCCGCCTAATGTATGGATTTTCCTCGCATTCGAGGGATTACTGTAACCCAAATCCTCTGATCCCCGACTGGATATTCGAGCTGGCTTTGTGAGGAGGCGGAAGCAGAGTTTGCGAGCCGAGGTATGGAAATCGTGACACGATTTATTTCCATATCTATTGTGTGGATTTGAAAAGTTTCGGGGAAACAAGGAAATTCCGGCAAAGTTGGCCCGTGCGAGGAAAAACTTAACAAGGCGCTGGGAAATAAATTTTCTCTTCTAATTTGTTCGGGGAAGTGTCGGGAAAATTATCTGGCAGCCTGACATTTTCATGCGGGAAAAATGGATTTTCCATTAAATTTTTCCGGGACCTCAAGTATTTTGTTATTTTTCGATAACTTTGAGCTTTTGTTCAACTTTCTATACAGGTTTGGTTTTGAGGAAATTTTCTGAAAAAATTTGACTGAAAAAACTCGAAAAAACACCTACAATTTTCCATTAAATTTTTCCAAAACCTCAAGTATATTTATACTTTCGATATCTTTCAGCTTTTTGCTTCATTTCCCATAATGTTTTCGTTTCGTGAAAGTTTGCAGGAAAATTTTCTACTGAGAAAACACGGAAAAACACTCAAAATTTTCCTTTGAATTTTTCCAAACCTCAAGTTTTTCTTTCGGAGACTTTGAGCTTTTTGTTAAAATTCGTATACAGTTTTAATTTCGTGGAAATATTCTTTAAAAAATTTTCGACTGAGAAAACTCGGAAAAACGTAAAATCTAAGATGAGCATTATTTACGTGGCTTGTTTTGTGGTCCTGTACTTGTGCGTAAATATTTTAGCAGCTTGAAAATTTTGTTTCCTAGAACATGAGTTTTCCATGAGAGTTTTCGAAACTGAAGCTCGGAAAGCTCGGAAAGCTCGGAAAAGCTTTGCTTAAAATACTTGCATTTGAATTTTCAAAAAAGAAAAATAATTTTTGAGTTTTCCGTACTTGATTTTCACTCACATCTTATGGTAAAAATTATAATTTTACGAGCCACAGCTTTTTCTTGTTTTTTAAACACCCTCTGACTCTCGGAAAAATTTTCTGGAGAAACTTTTCGGGGCAAAAACTTCATTTACCGACTACCGAGTTTGGTAGAAAAAGTTTTCCCTAACTTCAAGTGGCTGAACATTAACGGCTTCCAAGAAAACCATGCTAGAAGTTTCCTCGATGGAAAACAAATTTTCCCTAATGTTCTAAATTGGTTCGTTGGAATTGGTGGAAAATTAAGATACTCCCCAAAGCACCCCACCGCAGCGCAGAAAGTTGGGAGGCAACAATTACGGATATGGAAAATGGCTGTCACACAACCTGTTAACAACCACGGGACACGGAATGATAAAGGAACTCGAACTTGAAATAATTTAATTCGTGCAGCGATCTCTTGGCAAGATGTCAACAAGCGACAAATTTATCTTTCTCCCATTTTGTTTTGTTTCAAACTTTCTGTGTACTCCAAGGAGCAAACCGCATTTTCTGAATATTTGCCACTTCTCAGCCCACAATCAAGTTTGCGGGGTGTTTGATGAACTTTCGCAAGGTGCTCCGCAAAATCAACTAAAACCAATCCATCTCAATCAATTTTCATTGTTTTTCCGGAAAACAGCACCGCTTTCCTGGCTCGAGACTCACTGACGCACGAAGGGGAAAACTCAGTCGAATTATTCCGCACCACTGCAACTACTCATTTTTATGTTCACAACATGTATTATTTATGCAAAGTGCAAGCATTTAAACAATATATCAAAGGATGTACGATGGGGGGCAAAAGTTTCTGGACAGCAAAAAGCAATTTTCCCAAATAATTGTTTGAGAGACTTTTTGTCCTGGATTTAATTTTTGAACGGGGGGTAAACTTTTTTTAGAGAAAATATTTTTCTTAAATATTTTTAGAAATGTTAAAATATATTTTAAAAGTAAAAACTTAAGATTGAAACAATTTTTTTTGTTTTTGCTGAACAGACAATTCAAATTTTGTAAGAACAAAAAAATTTTTGTCCTCGTTTTTAATTCGTTGATTTGAGATATAAAAGTAAGCAAAGGTTAAAAATGATAAAAAATATTTTTAAAAATTTGTTTCAAATTTGCGGTAGAAAGTTTTTTTTTAAATTATTTTTTGAAAAAATTTGTTAAGTCTGTGTCATTAAGAAAAATCGTTCCTTTTTTTTGACAATTTTCTTTTTTTAAATTTGTTAAGTCTATGTCATTAAGAAAAATCGTTCCTTAAACTAAAATTTGTCATGCTCTTAAAATTTTTTCTATCCCACAAATTATAAATTTTTTTCCTCTTAAAATCGGATTTTTAAATTTTTATTGAATTTTTGAACCAAATTTTTTGACAAAAACTTAACTCTGGTCCAGAAACTGCCTCTCCTGGGGGTCCCTTCAAGAGCCTCTTGAAATATAGCCCCTCTCATAACAAAGTATCAATTTTTCATCCCACTCCGGGGTAGTCTGACTGCACAGAGGATCCCATAAGCTCCGGCTTACTTGCGAGGATACTGCATGTTTTTAATTTTGCTGCAGATTCGGAGCACAAAAGAAATTGGGGAGATTTTTCTTCGACATTGCCTCGGGATGCAATTTTCTGAGACGGCCAGGGAAGACGGTAGCCAGACAAAATCCGCGAGGGATGGGCACAAAGGGTTCCAATTAGCGTGTTTTTCAATTGGAGACGGGGAGCCCTTTGAAGTCCTGCGCCCCTTAAACTATGTAAAAGTCTCATTAAAACTTGCACATCGCCCGTCTTTGTGCCGAAAGAGTTGTCTCGTCGTAGCGTTTACTTTTTAATTAAAACTGCTTGTAAGCCATTAAAATTATCAATGCTGTCGGCGGGAGGCGGCGGAGGATATGGAGTATGGAGACGAGTCGAGAAACTTTGGCGTGTCATGATGTTGCTCTTTTGGCGTCTGCGACGAAATTCAACCCCCAAAGTTTCCAGTGTGTGTAATTTTATTGCCTGTGCTGCTTCTCTGCGTCTCTTTGAAGGCAGATCGGGGTCCTGAAATCGGAGACTCCGGAGCCCGGCGTCCGGATCCGAAAACAATTACCGTACATATGTTCGGCCGACGGACGGGCTCGGTTCCCAACTTTTTGCGCACGTTCGCGGAAAAATAATAGGCAGAAGGAGAATGCAAAAATAATAATCAAAAAAGTTGATTAATGGGAATCCTAAGTAAATGGTGTAATGGGTCATTAATCAAGCTGTGGCGATGACGTGTTTGCCATGTAATGCAGGCCCATGAAAAGCCGAGCGAGCGATGTAAATTGAAAGTTTTTAACGGCAGCGGAGCGAGACGCAGAGCGATCAATAAACGTCAACGGTTTTAAACTTGTCCGTCCATCTGGGCGATTGATGGCGCGGGAGACCGAGTCCCTGACGAATTCCTGGAACTCGATTCTGGCTTCCATTATCGCTCTTTCTGTTCCGTAATTTTTGCTCTGAAATGTTGGGCTCTCATTGCCTTTTCTAGGTTCAGGAGCCCAATTTCAAGCCTATTTTCGTCAAGAAACTTTTAACCTATTTAAATCTGCTTGGATTTTGCCTTCTGATTTTTATCAAATTACTTAAAAATATATTTTTCTGAACGCAGAATTCTAGGCCTTAACCTTCTACGACTTACGCTGATTTTGTAGCTTATTTTAGATAAAAAAATTAATGAATAAAATTTTTTTGTTGATAAAAAAAAATTTAAATTTCATTAAAGCAAATTTAAGTCTGCACCAAAACTGTATTAAAAAACCTTCACGTTAATAGACTAGAGATGGAACTAAACCGACTACAGAATTTGGACTTAACAGGGTTAAAAAGTACAGAAGGCTCTAAAAGCTGAATTTGATCCTTATTTTTTATGGAGCCGTGACAAAGTCCTTTAACCCATTACGTACTACTTCGGTTCCTAAAAAAATTACATTTAACCCAAAAGAAAATACTTGAGCCACCAACCGAGGACTAGCTGTAACCCATTGCTACCCAAGAGCTCGTCAAACTCTCATATCATATTATTCCTGCAAAAAGTACCCGAGGGAAACATTTTTTTGCTGGACTCTGATCGTAGATGTTGAGCCTGAAATAACTAAAGTGTGCCCTTGAAATATCCAACCTCGCTCTCATAAAGTCAAGTTTGCTCGTCTGGCAGCAGGCAGTGCATGAGAGGCGGGGGAGGGAGGAAGGCAAACAAAGGAAGAACGAAGGTGATGAAGATCAACATCACACCCTTTTTATTCACTGCTTGTTTACTGATACAGCTAATTCACCGCAGCACTGTGCCGATAATGCGTGCTCCGGAGCCAATTACTTGGAGGAAATAATTGAGCCGTTTAAAGCCTCGAGTGAAGCGGGATAATGATGCATCTATGGTTTCAGAGCAGCCGATACGTTCCCTCGGTGAGGCAAATTGGCGCTTCGAGCCGAGTCGAGTGAGCACTAGCACGTCTAGTGAAGCACATTTGGGGTATTAAAAATAACTCTTAGCTCCCAGACTCGCATTCACGTCTGCGGCTGAATTTTTAATCCGCCTGGATTTCATTAAACTAAACGGAGTGGCTTGTTTTCATTTTGTCTCTCCCTCAGCCACATGTCGGAGGGGGGTCGGGGGGTTGAGTGGGATTATTTTCATAAGAACAGAAACAACACATTCGTTGGGAATATTGAAAAAGCTGGCATATTAGACGTCAGAGGCAGAGCGTGCGTGAGGAATAGGAAACGAGAGTGACTTGGGAAATTCGTGGAAATGTTGTTTCTTCCGATAAGCCTTCCTTAGACGCCCTAGCGATACATTGGTTGATTTAAGGTAAACGATTCATCCCGTGCCTGAGAGTTAGCTGACTTTTTGTCGTTTAATTTTTTTAAAGCTTAATTTAATTTTAAAAGGATTTCTTTTGATTTCATAAAAAAAATAAAGTTTTTCTTTTTAAATTTTTTCAGACTTGTTAGGTTTATAAAACCTTGCCCAGAAAATTTCAAGGAAAAAAAATAATAGGAAGCCTCATTATTTTAGGTTCAGGTTCAATATGACTTAAAAAGACCCTTGACAATAAAATGAAAGGCATTTTTTCAAAATTTTCCGGCTTCTTGAAAAATATTACCGCCCTTAAAATTTTATTTTCCCCGTTTGAAAAGTGGCCAGAATTTTTTGAAGCCTCAAAAAATGCCAAATCAAGATCAACTTGACCAAAAGTTCCAAAAAAATGCAAGACTTCCTTTACTGAAAGCCGTAAACCTCATTTTTATGCTCCCTTTAAAGGCTTACAGAAATAAAAGCCCCACAAAATTCAAGATCAAACAGCCTGTCGGTGGCAAAAGTTATCCCGGGAATAGGGGAATCACACGGGAAAACAATGCCAACTAGCTTTTAAACTTTCATTGCTCCAACTTTGCACGTGCTTGAAGTTCTTCCCGTGAGTCGTTAAGACAAGAAGCCACATTTAAGTTGCGTGAAAAAACAAGAATAAATATGAATATATAATAGAGACACAGCAATGTGGAAGACTATAAAATTTGCATGTTCACGCGCTCACAATGCAGATGAATGGCGCGCACTGCGAGATGCCTCGGGCACACTGAAGTGACATCACTTTACCATTGTTTTGCCTCTTTATGCATATTCCCACTTCACTGCTCCTTATGATGATGGTAATGATGATTACGGAAGCTCGAGTTTCATCGCACGACTCTCTCTCTCATCTCTCCCCGGCACTCGCTAGGAAGGGAATTGTGTCAAAGGGTGGAAGCAGGAGAAATTTCAAGCTCAATTATGTAGATTTTCCGATACCGCTCCCCGCCTGTTTTATTTCATGCGGGCTTACTCAGCTCGTTTGAGTCCAAAGAGCATTGTCGCTGCATCCGGGACGCCTGCCTTCCTTCTTGACCTCAAAACACTCACGCAACATGTTATTTCATGAATATTAAAAAACAAATGCGCTCTCCCGGTCGTGTCCCGCAAACAAAAAGACCGAATTTACATGCTCTGCGTGAGCATGCGAGCTGCCTCGGGGCTCAGTCGGCACATCCAGATGCGTACTTAAATATTTATTAACTGGGCTTGCCGTTTCTCGCCCATTGAGCACGTATGGGAGCTGGAAGGGGCAGTTCTTTTGCTTTCCAGGGGGACTTGGGCTGAATTTTGGGAGCGTAAGGTCAGTCCATAAGAGAAATTGGGTCTAAAAAATTTTTGAGATTTTTTAAACTCAGTTTTACAGTTGAATTAGCCAATCATGATTTTAAAAAGCCATTAGAAAATCTTGTAAGGTTTTCTAGGACCTTTTTAAAGCTGGAAACAAACTTTAAGCTGAAGAAATAATTTTTGAGAATAGACTGACAGTTCATTTCAAGCCAAATTAATTCATCTAAGGAAGAAAAAGAGGCCTCTTAGAACTTTTTAATTTTTTATGGTCAGAAAATATTTTTTAAAAGTAGTTCAACAATAAATTTTACTAATTTTGGGCTTACAAATGATACAGAAAATATATACCTGAAGTAGTTAAGTTTAAAATAATTTTTAAATATCGTTTTTAAGTAAGATTTTTGGTAAAAATTGTCAATACATTTTTATTCTGAAAAGCAAGGGTTCTGTCAAGGGTAATGTCAAAAAGTCTCATAAAAGCCGCCCCCACCGAGCCCACCCCTGTCCAACTTCACACCTGCAGAACTACTCCGACCACCTCACAAGAATGGTGCAATTAGTGTTCATTTGAGATTCATGGAACATGTTAGTTGTTTTTGCGGTTCCTGCGATGGAAATCCTCACAATGGCCTAAACAATCCATAGCCCAGCAATATCCGGATTCGCTGCGACGAAGGAAACTGTGTGCACTTAGGCAAATTTGTGGTTTCGAAACTTTGTTGAAAGCCGAGAAATTTCCCTCGTCTCTCTTTCGCTCTCCTGGCCCGAGAAGAAGAGCAGTAAAATGATATGAATGCTTTGAAAAGTTCAGACAAGGCGGTCTTTGGTGCAGTCGGTAGTTGAAGAGTAAACAGCGAAGATGTGCCGAGTTCCCCTGTAATCTTGAGAACTTCAAAATTGTATCACTTTGTGAGCTGGAAGTTTTGCACAAAGTCATGGTCTTTTTATGCCTGCACTGCAGCTATATCGGTGGGGCTTCCATCGTTTTAATATTTAAATTTCTAATTACGCCCGTTTTTCCAATTAATTTACCTCTTTCATACATTTTGCGCTTTTACGATTTCAATGGAACAATTTTATTATTAGCAACAAGTCCAGGGGATAATTAATATGCGAAACAAAGAAGCAGTTCAAAAGCGAACGAATAAACTTTTGAGTTCACTTTTAAACTCTTTCTTTTGTGGCAGTTTTATATGTCTTTCTTTAAATGTTTATTTAAATAAGAGTGGAGTTTTTAAAGTATCAGACTGGTCCTGAAAATTTTAATTTTAAGTTAAGGTCTTTTAAAATTTTCTGAATAAATAAATTCAGACTTTAAAACGATATTTTTGCTTTCTAAATTTTTTTAGAGATTCAAGGCAGATTCTCAAACTCCCTATCAAAACTTTGAATTTTATTTGAAGAAGACTTTGGTTTGTTGGGTCATTAAATTTTTTTTGGCTTAACTTCTCAGGCCTTACATAATTTTTTTTTTGAAACTTCCAAAAGTCAGACAGTCATTAAAATATAAAATACAATTCTAAAAAAAATTTTAATATGAGCCTTAAACCTTTTCTATTGTTTTAAAAATTTCTGAAGAATATAATATTTTGTTTGACTGATTTTTGGGCTTTTAAGACAAATTTTAAAATAAATTAAGGCTTTCAGCAGTTATATTGTGTTACTAGAACACATCATATAAAGCTGTCCTGATGTTTTTGGCTTATCAGAGGTCATAAGGATCATGAAAATTTCCTGAAAAAGTTGGACAAATTATTCAAAGCCCATTTTTCCCATCAGAAAGTTTTTCATCACTTAACATCGCACTTGCAATCGACATATTTCAGGCCAATCAGTCCAATTTCCGGGAAAGTCTGTGTCAAAAGCCACTTGGAGTCTCTAAAAGCCGTTGCTAACGCGAGCCAAAAATAACACATCAGTGACGTCGTCCCACTCCAAATTTATGCTCCTCCATTTTGAGCACTTTGATCCCTCGCACCCGAGCTCGAGTTTAAAAATATACACACGATTCCGGAAAATTACAACTTTTTGTTACATTGACGATTTTATTATGCTGATCATTTTCGTTATAGCTTCTGCACCATATCGGAGTCTGTGTTGTAAATTTATGTATAATCAATGTTTACACTAGACTGGCTTTAATGAAAATGTGGAAAAGCGCTGCCGAAATGCCGTAATAGCTTTTATGTACGGTGCTGCACCAAATTGTGTTAGCAGCTCGGAACAATGTCAGAGACAAAGTTATGGAAGCGAAAATATTTGTAAATGAATTTTTTTCGCCCCATTCAAGCCCGACTCCTCACCTATCCGCTAGGTGAATCCGTCTGTCAGCTCTGCCACTACTTCAATCCTCTTCAGCCAAATTCACCGTTTCCCGAGGGGCTTTATCCGCAAATCGGCTTTGGCACACGGCTGTTACTCGGCTCAGCTCATCATCCGTGTTCTAATGGATGTCAGTTGCCATGTTGGATGTTACACGATGACCCCCAAAATAACAGGCTTTTCGCTTAATGAACAGTTTATGTACCGTGAAAATGGTTAGCATTGATAGATTGTCGCAGTTTTGCAAATCAGGAACCGGTCCAGGTCGTCAGGATGTAATTTTTAGGATTATTTTTGGATCTGACCTACTTTTGGGAGAAAAACGGGCTTTGAGACACACTCTAACCAAGTGAAATTGCTATTCATGACCAATTTTCTTCCGACTATCAAGAAAATGTCTTAGAGCTCTTAAAATCTGAAATAAGACTAGAAATTTGCTACCAGTGTTCAGATGAAATATTTCTGTTATACCTCTAGTATCAGCTTCTATGATCAACGATGAAAAAAGGAAAGCAAAAATACGATCATACAGAACCACAAAGCCTTAACAGATTAGAAGGTCTTCATGTCAGATTTAACTGTCGAATTTCCACTTATCTGTCAATTGTTTGAAAGACCACTATAAGGATTTAGGACCCATATAGAGAGGTCATGGGTTCTGTCAACAGTTTGATAGTGGTTTTGACATTTTGGATTTTTTTTATAGGTGAATCTGATAACATGGAGGTCCTGTCAAAAATGTGACAGGTGTCTGAAAGTTGGATGGAAATCTGACACATTGACTTAAGGGTTTTCTTGAATATGGTTATGTCAAAATTTTTACAGGTGTCTGACAGTTAAGTGACTTGTTTAACCAATGAATTTGGCATAGAACTTAGAAACTAGTACCTAGTATCTGTCAAAATTTGGACAGGATTCTACAGTTTTGCTGTTAGAATTTAATCCTTAATGAATACCTTCCAAAGGTTTGACAAGTGTCTGACAGCTGGAAGACATGTTTGATGGATTAAATTGACATTTGAACCTAATGAACAAAATTTGTTTTTTTATCAGGTTGTGCTCCTCGTTAAAAACTTGTGACCAAGAACCAAAACTTTTCTCTTGAAGGAATGCATTCAAAAGCCGCACAGGTTGGACTGAAATACATATTTTCGCTCAATTATAAATCCATAATAAAAGAGAACGACTCGAGCCAGGAATGGAATTATAGCAGGCAGCGCTTTCCGTAACATGAGACGAACAAAGGCGAGGATCCGAGAAGAAAATCCAGTTTGTACGTATGAATGCATTGAATGACGTCAGTCGGAGGAAAACTGGGTTAATTACTCATCTTGGTGTTGCTGCTTTTAATATTGCTCCTCGCTCTCTCCCTCGCATATATTCTACATCATACATATGCATACCAGCCCGTTCGAGGAGGCACAACGCAGACGCATACGGACTCGACAGGCAAATAACATGCATCACGAGCTTTTGTTTCCGTTAATCTTTCAACGGGAACGCGATACTCGATGTTGACATTTATGTGAAAAGTGTAGCGCACTAATGTGGGAAAGAACGCTATTATTGCAGAGACTAGCACTGTTTTTTCCGGAATGGAAATGTTCTCCCAACTTTTAATAACTTTTTCGTGTCTCAACTGATCCTCGGCAGGGCAAATTGCAACCGTGTATAGGACTTTGGCATCAAACTGAGTTAGAATCCCCAAAACATGGAAATTTTGGAGCTTGTTTCCATCCAAGCAACACCCAAAACCACGCTGCAACGGAGCGGAAACTTTTCAGACGGGTTTTCTCGAATTTCGTTGTCTGATCAAACTTTTTCCGTCCGCATTGGAAGCCTGGTTATTTCTGGAAATTAGAGAATCTAGAGAGCTATAATGTTACACAAAATACAGAGTAGTTTAGTTTCGTTTATTCAGGCTCTTTTTCGGTTTCGAATCTGTGCAACGTTTTTGCTTAAAACGACTTAACTTTTCCTCAAATCCCTTCATCTAATTTGTGAAAAGTGTTGCAATATACTAACAAATATTTCGCTGTGTTTTTTTGAAAACGGCGACCGAATTGGGTCCCGAAAGGGTTTCGAATTCTCACCAACTTGTTTCATTATAATCCTCCGAATTCTACTGAAACGAAGGCGACCGAAATTGGAAGGTGTTCAAGACCCGCCGGATTACTATTTCGAACGAAAAAGAAAAAAAAATTTGTTTCGAAATATATATGTATTATTCTCGGCAAACTGCACTTTAACAGGACAAAGCGGACGTCGATATCCGAAAAAGTTGCTTATTGGAAAATAGAGTTATGACCTAAACCATGTTAAAATAAATGAAAAAAATTATTTTAAGTCTAGTAATATGCTAACTTTCAGAAAATAAATTTTGATTGCCAGCTTTTTCATCCATGACAAGCCTTATAAAGCCTTAGACACTTAGAAAAAATTGATGTGTTACTTATGTATTTTGTTGCTAAAGGACTTACTAAATACCATGAATTTTCTTTCTTGAATTGACAAAAAAAATTTTCATGTGAAACTTGAAAAAAAGACTTGGCGCCAGATGAGTTAAAGTCTCCTGGAATTTTTGGGTCCGTTACAGCTCTTTTTCCTTAAAAAAGGACTTTAAACAAAAAGTTCACTCCATCAGAACTAATTTCTGGCCAGAACTTAATTGGTCCGAACAAGTCAAACCACAAAGAGCTCATCAGCCTCCCCGGAATCCTCCGAAAACCGCCACTACGAGCGAGCGATAAAAGCATTTCCCACAGAATTTAATTAATTTGACTCGCAAGTATCTGCTCACGAGCAAAGTAACCGAAACTGCACATAATTCTGAATTCATGAATAAAAAGCCGACGCTGGGGCTCCAAATAGCTGTCATTAACATAGTGAGCTGCCTGAAATTAGGTAAACATGTGCGAGATGAGGCGAGGCGTGCAGGCAATCATTGGACGAGCGGAGCCTCGCAACCGTAGTTCCGGATGCAGTGAGGAGAAGGTATGGCGGCAAGCGATAACGTTGATTGTCCCACACGGAATTCCTTAGCGGCTGCCATTACAATAAAGGAGATGCCTTTTCCCCCTAATCTCCATTTTATTCGCCCCATTTTCGAGGTATCTGCCGCTCGCAATTATTATATTGCGATGTCAGAAGTGAACATAGGGCTGAAACTTAAAAAGTTTCCAAGTTTCGAGTTCACATGCATGGGGAGAGTCGGAGTCGACTGACGCACACATAATAATGGCAAGAGATAACATCTGAAAGTTTGGGCAGAGAATGACATGGTAATGATAAACCCAAAGTTTAAAGAGCAAGCCGCTTCGAGGAACGACAGAACTTGGGTGTGCATGAACTTCGAGATAGGGTGGAAAATGGAGACGTGCCGATTAGGGGATCGATGGAGTTCGGTGCATCGAACATCTGGCAGCAATTTGTCTGTTGGTTTTTGGGGTGATTTCAGGACCAGGTGTTGATTGAGGGAGTTTTCTATTTTTAAAAACTGTTTGCCAGTTTTTCTTTATTTTCATCCAAGAAAAAAATTTTTTCTCATCGACAGAAGTCAAGGAAAATTTCCTTGGTACGAAATTGTCCCCTAATCTCAGTCCGAAAACAGCCTTTCAGTTTTATAAATTGTTGGTCAGTCAGTTTTAGCTTTTAAATATTTTTTAATCCAATATTGGGGCGGAAAAAATTTTTTTTACCCAGTTTCTGTACCGAAAGAAATTTTTTCGAATAAGAATGGGCCGGAAAAAACTACAACAAAGGCTTCTGAGCAAGATTTTGACTCACAAATTCACTTAAAAAACGTATATGGACACATTTAAAATTTTTTGAATGATTAAAGCCTTAACAGACAATTTTACAGGTTTTTTAAAAATTAATGAGGGCCCCAACCTGCTCGCCTTCAACTAGCAAACAACTTTATCGAGGGCTTAGGCTGTCCCGCCTCACTTTTCCCAAGCAAATTACCCCGTCTGAGCAGGCTTAACTCACTCCAACGAACTCCATTTGCGAACTCACTCAAATATGCATGAGCCTGGTGCGATTTGATGGCGACAATGGTAATGAAAATGAAAAACCACGTCATCACGATCGAGTATCTCGGAGCACTCCGAAATTACCAATTACCTAATGATTTATTTTATATCGTTAGCCATTTCACGCTTTGCTTTGTCTCTCTCGTCCTCCAAATCGCTCGAGTTCCGTACTAATTTAGCTTTCAGGCCGTATCGCAACCACCGATTCCGACTACACGATGCAAACGTGATGCCATAAAACAGGCTTAGCTCGCCATGACCTGGAGCGTATCGTAAAAGTAATGTGTGAACCTATGAGCGTCAGTACGCCCTCTGGTGAGTGGGTTTCGGGACTGCAGCAGCATTCTCAGACCAGATTTTGGGCTGAAGGAAGCCTTTAATCGGCACAAAAATTTACCCAGTTTTGCCTTGAAATTTTATTATTTTTAACCTATTCTAAGTCAGATATTGAAGTGACTTTAGAACCTTTAACTCAAGAAAGAGGCCAAAAAAATATTTAAATTGAGATAGCAAATATTCAAAAAATTTTTAGACCAGACCACTAAAAAATTTTTAGACCAGAAAAAAATATTCAACCCATTATAAGCTTGACTTCACGAAGTCAAGAAATTTTTAACTCAAATATTTTAAATTAAATTTTCGGACCTTTGAATTTTTCAGACCTTGTATAACTGCCAACCCAATCTTGCTTTGGTTGTTAACTATGATTTTTAAATTTTACGGGCTAAACTTTAAATTTTTAAAATGATTCCCGTCTCTTGAGGTTTTAATGTTTAAGCTCAAGATCGGACAAAAAGTTTTCCCAGGTCTCTTCTCTCCCCAAAAAATTTATTTCAAGCCTATTTTCCATTTTTATGCCTTAAATGAGCTCCAGAACTTTTTTCAAGCCACAGATAAACACCCTAAAATGTATCTAAAAACTTCCGCTCCCCAGGGTCTGTCTGCACATAATAAATTGGAACTCTATTTATTTGTTAACGCAATCCCGTATGACACGTTCCTTTTGAGCTCGTTTTAAATGTCTTTTGCTGTGTCCTCGTTGCGTGACAAACGTGAATTCTTTATGCTCGACCGCCACGCCGAGCCGCCACATTATTTAATCGACGTCGCCGCAATTTCTCTCATTCACGCGCTCATACACTCCGAGAGAGAGAGAGAAAGGCTCTTCCGAAGGCATTGCAGCGGATATTTTTGTGTCAATTTGCCATTATAGATGCAGGATTACGTGATTGGACTTTTGAGTACGAGCTTGTCACCCGTTCATAAGCCAAGTGAGCCTCTAGATTGCCTTTCCTGTTCATTTGTCGCCCTACCAGCGAGCAGTGACGTCTTTCAGCGCGTACGACTGTCACCTCGTGGACTGGAGCGCAATTTTTAGTGCATTTTTAACATTTTTAAGTCGATTTTTTCCGTTCATCTGAGTCGTAAAACCTCCAAAACTACAAGAGCTAGAGGTCTGCAGTTGTTTGCTGTTAGGCGTGTGTAACTTAGAGAGTGGAAAAATTGGTTTAATTTTCCTAAAAACCCGTCAGGGACGTAACCAGGGTGGTTTTCCCGTTGGATGATTCAATTGAGCTGAAATTTTAGTGTATTGTAGTTTATGCAAAATTGAGCCAATCATGGAACCATATGTGGCTTCCATATCTAGCAGGGACGGAGCTAGGGGCTGGGGAAAAATTTTAGTTGCTCCGATTGATTGAAAGTCAAATGGAATTAGGTCTAGTAAAATTGTATGCACAGTTAACTTTAAAGCTATAAGATTTCGGAGCAAAAGTTTCTACAGAAAGAGTTTTAAAAAATTCACTCAAAAGCGTTCGTCCTTGACTAAGCTTTAAATATGTTTTTCGCGACCCCGGGACATGTGGAGGTGCTGCACTTGTGTCACTCGAGAGCGAGATGACAAATTATTCGATTGTATCGCCTCTCGACTCGACTCCGTATCGCCTCATAAATCATGCATGCTCCCTTTTACGCTTTACATATTTCTGAATATTATATCAAAATTTTCTTATTAGCTAAATGGAATGAGAAATTGAAAATTTACCCGAGCGCTCACGTGCATGGGAAGAGCACTCGAGTGTGGGGTGCGGACAGAATCGGCATTTCCAGCAATATTAAATTATTAGGCCTACGACAATTTTAAATTCAATTTAAAGTTTAATTATTAAAGCGGGGGCATGCCGATGCCGTCTTGGCTCCAGTGCATTTCTATTTTTAGCTGCCGAGTCGAGCAACAGCCTCCCGTCCAAATGTGCCAACTTGAGGGAAGGAACGTGACAACCATAAAATTGGACGTTAAAATGCGATTTCTGTTGCTATTCGGGTCAAATTTTTTTCTTGATTCCTCTTTTAATGGAAATTCAATATTTAATTCAATTGTCTGTCAGAACCGCTTGTGGCTCCGTTGGATGGAAAGAAAACATGTCGTCCTGCAATTTAATTTAGATGCTCTTAAGGTTCTAACGATCTTACAGACGTAGTCTATTGATAGCTTCTTTGAGGTGAAACTTTTATGAGGGAGCAAAAACGTTCCTAGGAGACTGAAATGGAATTTTCAAGCAAAATAATTCGTAAGGCTTTTTTTAAAGGAGCAGTAAGGTTTAGCAAAAATTCACAGAGAAAAATTTAAAAAATTAAATCGTGTATTGGAAATGTCCAAAACAGATAAAAATTTGCTCAATAAGTCTTAACATTATCGTCTTTTAAAATATTTAAACTGGGCAATTATCTTTCAGTGATACCTAAAATAATTAAGGAAACTATTCTGAGCTAAAAAAAGAGCTTCAAAAAATTTGTTCATAAATTTTCCACCAAAAATAGGTCAAAGTTCTGCCGTTAATTTTAATCAAGGTTCACAAATAAGCTTTCGATTATCGTATTTTTGTACCTCTGTCAACGTTAAGCGACTGCAATAAATAAATCGTAAAATACTGCAGTGCTCTCCCATAATCACGCGTGTTACATGCTGGACAGACATAAAGTCCTAATTAAATATTATTCGGCCGGAAAATTGTAGCATTCACAATGAGTTTAAATTAGCGGCAAGCTGCCAAAGTTTGCGGTAATTTTGGGTCCAGTTCGCGTTAATGAACTCGCAGCTGACACTCGGATTTGCTTAAATCAGCCACAGAGGTGAACTGATTCCGGGTTAATAAATTTAAATCATCGGGATTTGTGGCCGTAGGGAGGGGATTTTTTCCTTTGATCCAGTGGCGTAGAGAAAGAGGGGGCTCCATTGGGGAGCTAATTTTTATGGTGGGGGCGTCCAATTCAGTTCAGAGAACGCCAAACTTAAATGTGAAGGCTGCCATCTAAGTTCTAGGGACGCCTTCGTAAACCTGTAAAGGGTGCCTTAGGGTGCCAAATTTGACATCTTGGGTGGCCAATTCAACTTAAAATGCGTCTCATTAAACCTAGCCTAATTTTAATTCTCGAGAAAGCGTCTTTCAAGCTCTTGGAGTACCCATTTTAGCCTTGAGAGTGCCCAGTTTAGGCCTGGGGGTTCCCATTTCAGCTCTGGAGGCGCCTAACTTAACTTTAAGGCGACAAATTGAAGCTCTAGGAGATCCTATTTTTGTACAAGGGACACTTATTTCAAATCTAAAGGCAAATTCTTTCATTTTGGGTCACTCTTTCCCCCTTTGAAACCCATTTAGAGTCTCGGGACGCAGGATTTCATAAGGATGCTTGGTATCAGGGGAGCGCCAGAGCCCACTGTGAGTCCCAGGACACCCAGCTACGTAACTGGCTGGATCGCAAACCGCTTAATCAGCTCAGTACCTCTAATTGCCAGCTCCAGCACGGCAGGCATTCATCTAATGAAGAGCATTCATCAACAGACGGTGTGTTCCGAGGAATAGAGAAAAAGCAACACTGTTGCAAATCCCACAATCAGCACTTTTTGTTTCCGGCTGGACGGAAAATCTCTCTGCCTGCGAGTGAATTTGTCAAAACAAGAGTCTGATTAACTAGAGCCTGCCCATGCCCAATCAGGAGCCTCGGAAGCATCGTGCTGTCTCCTATGAGATTCTGGGAAAATTAATATCCCGTTTCAAAGAGAGTGGAAATTCTTTTCCCAAGAAGTTTCCTTTCATCCTCAGATAAAAGAGGCAGTTTTTCTCTTCCGCTTCGCCGAGATGAGCTTTCATGAAAAATGTTCGCTCCAAGAAGTTTTCCTTCTGCCTCCTGGACAGACAGACTGACGTTAAAAAATTATGGAAATACCAGAGTTGAAAGTTTCCCACTTTTCCGAGATGGAAAAATGTCGCAGCTAGAATGTCGTTATGAGAATGCGCTAAAGGGCCCAGGAAGCGTCGCTCCGATTTGTCACCAGGCACCCTCTCCCCCTATTTAACGTGCCTAATCTAGATGAATGGGCCTAGTTGCCGCGTCCGATGCCATTTCCCATGGAATTTGAGGTTCCGATAGCGATCAATTGATGGTGCAAGGTAATTAGTTCCAGCGACCGGGACTCCCATGTCGAGCAAATTGCATCAATGGGAATCGTAATGATGGCGGTCATTAAACAGTAAACTACCCATAAACTTCCTTCATATCTGGCTAGTCAAACAAAATCGGTAAATGATCCATGACCTGGATACCCAACGTCCTAGTGAATCACAAGAGGAAAATCTTGTCTGTCTAAAGAAATTTTGAAAACATGACTTTTAAAATTTTTTTTTCTTTCAAAATATTGGCTTTTGAGCCCTAAACTCTTTTCTTTGTGAGTAGAAGGGCTCATTTTTGGAGATAGATTTTTTTAACTGACATCAATGAATGTTTTGCAATCTTTGCGACACAATCGTGGTGACTAAAAATTTGGGTTTGAGGCTTGGAGTTTTAAAAAAAGATCTCTAAAACTAAGACATTTTTTTTCCTTCAAAATATCGGTTTTTGAGCCTTGGAATACTCAATTCGGAGCAAGAATCTGGAGCTAGAATTTGTAAAATGGCGTGAAAGAATTTTTTGAAATCTTCAAAACACAATTTCCTGCCTTGTAAATTTAAAAATAAAACCTCAAGATCAACAGCTCATACAAAAATCAATTTTTTGAAATTTCGAAATTAATTTTAAAGTTCAAAAAGTAAAGTTGAAAATTTTTCCGAATTTTTCCTCTTATGAATTGATTTAAAAAAAAACCTGGAAGGGATCTGAAGACTCTTAAATCCCAGGAAATAAATTCAAAATTCGTCTGACGTTCAAAAAAATTAAGATATTTATTAGTGAGGTCTTGGAAGCCCCCAAGTTCTCTAAAAGAGGTATTAAAACCCTAAAAAAGGCAAATTGCATTTCTCAGCTTGAAAGGTTGACTCTTCTGAAACCTAAAAAATTTTTCACAGGCATATAAAGCTTTCTTTTGACACTAAACGCCCCAATTTTGGAAGCAAAAAGGATTTCTTAACACAAAGACGGCCACCCGCTAGGCTTTCACCTCGACCCCTTTACGACTGGGACTTTGTCTGGCTACCCGCTCAGTGCAATCCATCCACCAGAGCACTCTTTGCGGGAGCTGGCTTATGCATCACGCCAGGGGCTAAGCGATATAATAAATTGCACACCATAACGACGATCTGCAGATTTCGTGTCCCTTTTGCAACAGTTCTTTGGAACTTTGGAGCGCTCGCACGGACGGAGAGCCTGCTCGCAGAACAAAGATGGATGATATATCTGCACTCGGCCACAAAAACCATTTTTATGCTTTTCCATGTTTGCCTTCTCTCCCTCCGTCTGCACTTTGTTTGCTGGAATCGCTCTTTTGTGTGTGTTTGAAATGTGATTTGTTGGATTTTCTTCCAAAGGCATGCCATGGAACCGAATGGGCTGGATATTGGGAGCAACAGCCGACCAAATCGTGCTCTAGAATGGCCGTCTCGTTGCTTGATCCCCTCTCGGACTGCTGGCCTATTGATAGCGGTCAGGTTTTCATGCAATTCAGCAATGGATTTTGCGATTATCGACTTGGATGGGAAAATTTTATTCGATTGAAATTTTTTGGCCCGGTCCTTAAATGGGTTAAATTTTAGGGTTCTGTTTGAATTATGTCTTTCCTAAATTGGCTCTTGAGACGAGTAAAAATATCCTACAAGATTTTAATGGGTTCGACTTTCAGATTTTGACTTGAAAAAAATCTTTCCAAAAATATTCCTTGAATTGGAAAAAGTTTAATGGGCACCAATACAATATATTTGGGTTAAATATTCCCAGATTTTCTCTCAAAAATAATATTTACAAAATCGTTCGTAGAAATAATTAAATAAAAGCAAAGAAACTTTTAAGGAACAATAAAAAATTTTGTTTGGCTCTTAGACGGTTACAAAAAAGGATTTTTCCGGAATTAAGGAATAAGAAAGGTAGTCTTTTTAACGACCTGAAAATATTTTTGGCCAAGGAAAATGTCCATGCGTCCAGAAAAATTGGGCTTAAATGTCTAGGATTTTCAATAAAAAATAATTTAAAGATTGGTAAAAATTCCCAGGTGTCTTCAAAGGGTTAAATTTTCTTCCAATAAATTTCTGGATAAATATTGACTCCAAAATCTTCCCATTGGTCTACTGAGAGTTAATTACGTCAGAAGAGGAAGCCAGGCATATTTTCTCAAGACGGAGCCAGGAGCTAATTGAATTCCGTGGCGGCGGGAGGAAGTTTTGAGAAATGAAAGCCGTCAGTGCATTTTTCATCCCTCCTACGCGCACACTCGCCAAAGACACGTATGCTTAATCATCAATCATCGCTATCGTGTGGATCTCCTAGACTCGAATCCACCTTCGCTCCCGCTATCTCCAGATTATCATCATTTTTCTCTGCGTAGTGCCGCAATTTCAACCCTAGCTCATTTTGTCGTCACCTATCAATCAAAGTTACAACCCGAACAGCCCCATTCTGCCGTCCGGGAGCACGTTTCGCTTTTAAAAATTTCGACAAGTGTATCTAAGCGTGAGGCAAGTGATGTAAAAGTTGAATAAGACCCGCGAGTTCGTCCCCATGTGGCAGCCAGACGCCACTCCTTTTTCGCGCTCCCGATACGTGTGGGTAAGTTATGAGGAAATCTGCAAACAAGGCTCCCCTAATGCGGTTGATATTGAGGCGCGTACGGCGGGGCGAGAAGCAGGAAAAAATTGTCTGTAACAAGATACCTGGAGCAATTTTTTACCCACACCACGTCGGCAAGGGGATAGCGCGCCAGAGAACAGATGATGGGAATAAAAATTAGATTAGGAAACTCTTTTTAAAGGAGTAGGCTTTTCCGTCTCTGGAATCCCCAAGTGACTCACAAATATACCAACATTGTCTAAAATAAAAATTTCGACCAAAATATTGAATTTTAGAGCTCGTTAAAAAACAATCAAATTATCAAATATTTGCAAACAAACAAAAACAATCAAATATTTTGGTAATATTTGTTATTTGTTTCAATCAAATAATTTCTAATATTTGCAAATATTTGATACTTGCTTGATAACGAGCTCTACTTCTAACCAAAGTTTCCTCCTACGATATTCAATATGGCGGCCAGAATGTGAACAACAGTGTTTTCGATTTTTTGTAAGTAATAAAAATACTATACCAGAGATAGCTCCTAAAATAGAAAACTTTACAAGTTTGATTCTCCCGAAATTTCCCGAAAAAGGTCATCCATAAAATCTAGGATAGAGGAAAACCTTGGACAAAATTCAAATCACAGAAATTTTTCAACAACATTTACAATTCCACAAAGTGTTTTTCAGTATTTTTTCAAAAATTTTCAAATGCAAAAATGACAAGTTTTGGACCTATTATTTTCCTCCAATTTTAAAACCAGGTTTGAGGCTTGTAAGGTACACTTGATGGTTTTTTAGCTCAAGCGAATCCTAAAATTTTTAATCGAACCTTGGAAAAGGTTTGACAATTTTTAATTTTTTTTAAAAATACAATATGGCTGTAAAATGTTAAATTTCATGGGTTTGTGAGCTCAAAGGGACCCAAATGGTTTTTGAAGAAATGAAAAATGTTTTTAAAAATAAATTATATTAAAATTATGTTTTGTAGGTCCAATAAAAATTTCAAGATGGCCCCTAAATTAGTGACTATCATTAGTTTGGCGTCGAATTGAGATTCTCATTTCTAACTTTTAGTTTGGAATTTAATTTACACTCCAGTGAGGATTTCTAAGCTCAAAAATCTCCGGAAACTCCTGATATTCGATTTCCGAATTTTCAAACAGACAAAACCAACCAGACACAAGGAAAAGCGGGCGAAAGATGAGAAGCAGAACGAGGCAAGTATAGAATGATGCAGGAAATTTTACGCCATAATTTAAGAAGGTGAAATGTGAAAGTTGGCTCTTGATGAAAAAAATTATTCACATAACATTGCGCCCTTGCTGGTTTGTTTCCTTCGCTCTCTCTCTCTTATAAACCTGCAGTACCTGCGATCTTGCGAAACTTTATCGTTTATGCGTCATTTGCTTATAAAGATGTTCTGCTATGTGGCAGCTCTCAAGATACTCCTTGATGACGGCCATGCCGAGTCAATCTCTTCAATGGCGGCCTTGTGTTGCTCTTTATTAGTAGATGACGTCAACAGTTGATTATGTATTCGGGATCTGGCGCACGGACGGAGGTGCGGATTTCGGAAAACAGTGCATAGAGGAAAAGTTTCACAATAACCTTAACGTTTATTGCCGAAACTTGGAATGGAAAGAATTTTAGAGAACGAAGGGAAAAAAATGGAGAGGAAGCGCGGCCAACTTTAATAAGATCCGCAGTGATTCAAACTAACTGGGGAGATAAGCTAATTAATTAAATAAACTGCTGCTTACGGACACACTTTCCGTGGAAATTTATGCGGAAAACTCGGAGCAGCAGCGTAATTGAATGTCCTCGAACGCTCATAACTTCTCCGGCTCGGGAAACTTTTAAGTGCGATCTCTTGTGCCGATTGGGAGAAAATGCCAATTTTCCGGCTTTTCCAATTTTCTTGCAAATTTTTTTCCCTTCATACCCTTCAGAAAATTGTCTAAGAATATTTTGATTTTCCGATTTGTAAATGGAAGACTGAATTTTCCGATATTTCCGGTTTTTCCAATGAATATGAACGCTGAAAAACTTTCGCCGTCTGTCACAATTGTCTGGCTATTAGAATTTTCATGGTAAAAAATTAGACGATACAAATAAAAGAAAATTGAGAAAAATTAAAAAATCAATTTTCATATAATCTACATTTTCTTTGATTGAATTTTTTGTAGAAAGTGATTTTTTTGTAGAAAGCTCTTTGAATTTTTTTTAAAGAATCAAATGACGTCAAAACAATTTTTACCCCCTACGAAACTTTGGAAAAACTAGGAAAAGCTTTTTTAAAGTCTTTGGTAAATTTTTGTAAAATTCTCAAATATTTTTCTCAAAAAAAAATATTTCAAGAGCAAAACTTTACTCCAATGCAAGGATAAGTTTTCCCGGAAAATTGTTTCAGATCCTAACTAGAAACCTTAGCCAAAAGTCCCAAAACGAACTTCCGAGAAGAAACCAGAGTTTTCCCGGAAAATTTCAGCATCACAACAGGCTGCAAAGCACATTTGGCTCAGCCTCAAGAAAAATTCCATTTCAAAGGGCCAAATCACCCCTGACAGCCTAATCCTGAGATACTGGACAAAAACGGAGTATTGCGGACACAAAAGTTGCTTCGTCTGGAATCCCGAAGCTCATGTGGCGAGGCATCTAATTCACTTTGCAGCTTTGTTTGCTCCGTTGCATGCAAAGCAGAATGCAATTTACTAGATTGTTGTACAAATTGTGCCAACCACGAGTCGAAGGTTGGAGGACTGCATCGGTATTGTCAATTCCACCGTTCGCAGCATGTAATTTAGCTCCAGACACGGAGATGCACCTCCTGTGCAACGTGTGAATACCTGTGGGTGGCCATTATTACATCATTTCCGATTCACAGCACCCGGTCACATGAACATTTAGATCTCACGAACCACCTAAGAGGCACTTTTCGGGGCAGTGGTGGAACGGAAAGGAGGAAACTTGGGAAATCAGAGCTGAGTGGGTTTTTTGGGCATTTAAGACTTTGAAAATAAATGTTTTACAGTCTACTTTTATAACTATGAAATTCAGCTAAATGAACCAATTTTCCAACGAAAATTTATGAGTTGAATTTTCCTGAAAGAAATCTTTGGCTGTCTTATGAAAGCTGATTTAAAGACAACGGTCAACCTTTTTGACAGCTTCCAAATTTGTACCTTATTTGAGTTATAAATCACGCCATTTTTTTTCGAAGGCAACACCTTTAGCGAAAAATGTTTGATTGTCGATTTTTGAACCTATAAAAAAGAGCCAACAATTCTTAAGACTAATTTATCAAAAAATATTCCGACGATATCTTAACTGTGATGATTTTAGAGCATTTTACAAATTCAGTACGAAAGTTTATGGACGAAAATAATTCGACCTTTTCATATTACTAATTTCGAAAATATTTCCGAAAGTTTTTCAGACCACATTTCAAGAGATTTTCAAATTTTTGAGGTTATGTAAAGAAATTATCAGTTCAAACTTTTAAATAGCTTCACTTTAAAATTTTTATTTCAAGATTTTTCCAAGGAAAAAGGACCATTTTCTCGCTTTAATAAATGGGATTTGGGTCTTTGGTTTAAAAAAAAAACAAAATAAAATTTTTTCGGGTTTTTTCAACAAAAAAAATTCTTAAATATTTTAGAAAAATTAGGCTGTAGGTCTTTTATTACATCCAAAAAGAGGACTTTTTTCTTCATAATAAAAAACGTATCCGGTACCTACATTATAATTTTAAAGAAATTACTCAATTTTAAATCAAAAATGTTTTAAATTTTTAAAACACCAAAAAGGTCAACTCTCCGTACCTGTTTGTATTTGAAGAACTCCCAGCACTTGTTCACTTTCCTAAGCTTTCATTTTCAGGTCAAATTTTGAGAGGTTTCTCAAGATTCATAGCAACAGTTTTCATAAATTTTCGGACTATTTTTTCCAAGTTTTTTCGATTCACCGAAAAAATTAAATCAAAAATATTCCAGTTAATTTTTTAAAGGCTTTCTAAGAAAACCCTCAGTCTAAGTTACGCCCCTGCCCCAGAGACAGTTCACATGTTATTATTTTTTGATCAAAATGTGGCTCCTGCAACGTACGCAAATGGCTCCCCTCTAATTTATGGGTCACGCAAGTGCTTTTGATCTTTCCAGCTGGCCTCTCAGCCAGCACCAGCAATTTAGCTAGCAGTTTAGGCTCGACGCTTCGCACACCAACCATATCATTATTCAAAACATTGCTGCGGCAATTTCGATATAATGCAAATGCCGTTATAGCAATTTTATACTCGAGCGTGGCTTTTGACTGCGAGGCCCGGAATTTGGAGTGTCATAAAGTTTAAGTGGTTATTTGGTTCAAGAGATACACGGGGGGAGGCGTGGGTGGACGCGCATCAAATGATTGTTAACCTCCACTTTATTAGCGCCCACTTGTGACATTCCCGGAGCAGCCTTTTGGGGAAGATGGGAGCGCCATTTCATCGATTTGGGTACTGCTGGCTTCAATTTACGATAATGGCACGTTATCACGCATGCAAGCTGATGCAACATCTCTTTTGTCGGGACTCGGGAGCAGGAACATGGAAGGAAGCGATGTAATTTGGGTAATTTATTGCCTCGGGAACAACTGCGATTTGACTTTGGTTCTTCCTCCAATCTGCCACAGCCTCCCCTAATGATGCTATCTGCGCGCGATTATGGCCCGGTTTTACGCAAAATCTGTCTTTTCAGGAAAACGATGAGCAGGGAAGATCTCAATTGATACCGACGTGGAAAACAGACATAAATTAAAAGGATTTATTGCATTACCTTGCTTTTCGGAATTTTGTCGAGATATGGGGTGGAGGATCTTTTTAACATTTTTTTTACTTAAAAAATTAAGGTTTTTTTTGTTAGAAAATTTTCAACAGAAAATGGCCTTTTCGAGTTTTTAAGTGGCCAGGGAACAGCTTTCTTTATTAGGGATTCAAAACTATTCACAAATTGTTTCAAGGCTCAAAAACAAAAGTAGCAAAAATGACAACTTCTTAACAGTAAATAAATAATTTAATTAAGAAAATTTTAAATAGAGTCTGTTTGTTTTTACCAAAATTTTTGAAGGTCTCGAAAGAAACATGTCGCCCTTAATTTTCAATTAATGGTTGAAAAAAAGGACAATTTGCCATGGATTTGAGTCTTTGATTTTTTATAACACAAGAAAAAAACTTTTTAGCGGATTTTTCAAAATTTTTTAAAATATTTTAGAAAAATTAGGCTCTGAGGAACAAGATAGAAGACTTTTTTCTTCAACTTTTTTGACTGAATTTAGAAATCAACAAAATAAATATAATTGACAAAATAAATATTCGGAAACTTTGGCTTTTTAAAAAATAAAAATAATTAAACCAAATATGTTTCATAATTTAAAAAATTTTTTGACTAAATTTAGGCAAGTTTTTGTTAATAATAAAAAAAATTTTCGGGTAGTTAAATTTTTAGGAAAGTGTTTTATTTCAAAGTAAAAATGTTTTAAATTTGAAAACTCCACAAAAGGTCTACTTTCCGTCCCTGTTTGTATATTAGGAATTCCCGTCACTTGTTCACTTCCCTCGGCTTTCATTTTCGGGAGCCATGGACGCGACAAGATTAACATCTGGGGATCGCTAGGTGGCATTTTGGCGAAAGAAAATGGAAGAATGGGCGCCCATCGCTCAACTCCTGCGGACTGTATTAAGAGGAAGGGAACAAGATTGCGGATCAGCTCCGTGGACGGCTGGTCGGAAGGGGCAGGAGATGGAGACCGAGATAGAGACTAATGGAAAGTGAGTGTTTGCAATGAGACGAGGGATGGCAAGTGGAAAAAGTCCCTAAGACACACACATTTGCCGTCTCTCGGATACGAAATAATAGACATTCCATTTGAGACGAATCGTAAGCTTTTGTGTCAATGAGACGAGCTGCGATCGATTCCAAATTGCTGTTGCTCGACACCAATTTCCAGCACAATCAATTCCTCGTCTTGTTAGTGCAAACCTCAGAGTCGTTTTATGACAAACTGGGTGTTTGACTTGTCGTCGTTACAAGCTCTGGCTTGTTGTCAAACCGAACCAAAACATGCGTCTTAATTGTACTCGCATTCCGCAGATGACTGCGCTACGGAAGGGATTTTTAATTAACGTTCTTCGGCCCACTCGCAAAAGGGGATTCGATGGCATTTTTAAATTGCCAGGTGCATTTTTTTCTCCTCCTTTCTGACGAGTTTAATTTGTTTTTTTGAGTTTCCTGAAATTGGTCTGATTCGTCGAATTTTCTGGTTGAGAGGAGTTGAGTTATTTCTACTTCTCTTACTTCTCCGTTGAACCTTTTAACGGAAATCATTTCAGGAGGACCTTTCTTTAGAAGCAAAACTGATGAACATTGAAATGAAGGAAAAGAAGATATATTTTGGGTAAATTTTTTCTCATCTTCAGTTTTTGAAAAATTTAGGCAGTTTACAAAATCTTTAAAATCAGACGTTTGGTTTGAAAAAATTTTTCACGAATCTCTAAGTTTTGAGTAACTAAGTTTTTCCAAAAACTATGATTTAAAACTCCGAGTTCTATTTCAAAATTTGGGCTGGATCAAATAAAATCTCTTAAACTTATGCTATAGTAGAACCTAGCATATCTTGACATAGCAGTTTTACGCTATTTTATGGAAAAAGTTGATTTTCGATAATTACCCAGATGCTATTTTTATTAATAGGCAAGAAACTACAAAATTTATCATGACACAAATCAGCTGAAAAACTTCAGCAGTAGGCTAGTTTTGATTTTTCAATGTTAGCATATCCCCAAAGAGAAAAAATACAAAATCGAAGATCAAGTATAAGAAGTGCATTTTCCCGGGTTTATATTTTGAGGGAATCTTATTTGAATTTATAATACTCAATTTCTGAACTCTTGATCAATTAACAATAAGATTCCCTCAAAATTTAAACCCGGGAAAATGCACTTCTTATACTTGATCTTTGATTTTGTATTTTGATTTGATTTAATTTAATTTAATTTGATTTGATTTAATTTGATTTGATTTTTTTACTCTTAAGTTCTACTCATACATTTTTACTTCTATAAACTTTACCAACCTTTTTCGGTAATTTAGATAAATAATTTAAATTTCAGCCTAAAAGGCAAATCCACATGAATTTTCTTCCCAAACAAATTTCGGGAGTTCCCCTCTCCACCCCCTTAGTTGATAGAAGCATACTATAGGAATGTTTTTTGCTCAAATAAAAGCCCTCTAAGAGTTTCCAAAGTTTGAGCTCAATCGGACGATCTTGAAAATTCGCCCATTTGTCTTCCAAGGGGAGCCACAAGATTATATTCAAAGGTTTCCTGATGGATTGTTTTACGTTTCTGAGACCATGTTTTCAAGCAAATGTTTCTAATAATGTAATTTTACGTGCCTATTTTGAATTTCAGCTCAATCGGAGCAACTAAATTTTTCCCCCCTTCGGAGGCCTCTCACCCCACCCCCTTAAGTGATAGGGGCACACATGTGTTCTATGATTTGCTAGATTTGATGTGAACTGCAACATATCCAAAATTCAGCTCAATCGAACGAAGTATAAGGAACTTTCATACAACGGGTTTACCCCCCTCACTCCCCCCCTAGGGGTAATGGGGGTCTAAGATGTCTAACCTTCCACCCTACAGACCATGTCCTACACGACACAGAAAACCGCAGGTCTCTATCTCTTCTGGTTCTTGAGTTATAAAGTTTCGGACGGACGGACGGACGGACGGACAGACGGACGGACGGACGGACATAGCAGATGCAATAGTGCATTTTTTCTCCATTTGAGGGAAAATGCACTAAAAAGACCATAAACCGAAGAAAAAAATTCCAGAGTTTCAAATTTTCAGAATTTCTCAAAATTATCCCATGTCAAATATATCAAATTTACGCTCGTTAATTCGGGTTTTTGGGGAATTGTTTTTGTCTAGAAATTGATCCCATAAGGCTTTAAATGACTATTTTTGGCTTAAGAAACATGTTTCCGGTGATTTTGGGAAGAAAAATTTGGTTTTGGAGAAAAAAAATTTTTTAACCTAAAAGTTGAATTATTTGCCCAACTTCCGATCGCTAAACGAGGTTAAGGTTTCCGAATTACCGTAGTTTGTGGTCTAAACTGAACCTAACCCTCTATTGAAATGAAAATGTTCTACCTCCTAGGAAGAAATTCGTCGTCCCAGAAATTAGTCAGCTCGTCCGGAAACCCCTTAATGCAATAAGACGAGATGTAGATTAAGTTTACTCATCGTAAATATTATTTTTTCCCCGGCGCGCAACCAAATACGTGTACAGTTTCTTCTTCCTCTCCCGTCTCCGGCGCGGCATTTCAACTTATTCGTTTCCTTTTCCCAGACATTTTCATCTCTCTTTCATGTGCCTGCCTCTCACAGCTTAAACTCTTGCAATTTACATTTCCAATTTCGGAGCTGTCAGAATTTGGATCACGCAAAAGTCGTCTACGTTGGAGGGGGTGGCGTGCACGGGCGTGAAAAAGTTGTTAAAAATTAAAACTTTGCCCAAATTGTTTCTTTCGCTCACAAACACCTACACGTTGCATTAATAATTCTCCGATTGGGGTCGCCGGACTCGGGCTTGGAAGCGCTGAAATTTTCCACTAAATAATTAAATCGCCTCCTGTCAGAGGAGTTCGAAGCCGGGCGTAATTTACGATTCCCGGAATGGTAATAAGCCCGGAGGGGGTCGTCCATCAGTTGGGGCAATTAAAACGGTTGTACTGGGAGGCATAAAACCGATTTTGCTCGCTCGGACTGGGGCTTTTGGGAGATTTTTCCCAAATTAACTTTTGAGCTATTTTTAGGCTTTTCTATGAGGCTATTTTACCAAACTTTTCTTGATTTTGCTTCTATGTTGTTGTCTAAAAGCTAGATGGTTTTTTCCTGATTTTTTTTATTCATGAAATATTTTTTGACAAATTTTTTCAAACGATCTCTTTTAAGAAAAATTTTTTCTCAGGAGGACTTTCAGCAGATTCGGCTGAGATGCCTTGACTTAACTCATTGGCTAGCAAGATTTTTAAACCATGTCAAGCTTACTGAAATCAATTGTTTTGGTTGAAAAAAATTTTCCAAGTGAATAATTTGTCAGAATTAAATTTTTTAAAAAATTTTTTGGCTAAGTTACACTCTAAAAATGTAAAACAAAAATATGCCCATAATTCAGAAATGGGTGAAATTTTGTTTAATTTAACTCTAAATATTGTAGAAGAAAGTGTTTTTAAAAAATGACGTTAAGTATTTTTAATGATTATTTTTTAAATTTAAATTTAAAATCAAATATGGCGGCCGAACCAAAAAATTTAACGAATAGCTGCTTTTGCTGCTCTATGTATAAGTCAAAATCTGAATATGACTGTCAAAAACTGCACTAGATTTCGAAAGTAGAAAGGTGAAATTATTTGAAAATACTTTCAAAACTTCCTCGGTTGCTAATGGTTTCAAGGTGCCATAAATGCATACTTTTAGGATTCCTTACTAAACTTAAGGTTTTTCAAGACCAGGTTTTCACCAGGGGGCCGTATCTGAGATCTCAGAATGTTTGCAAGATTTTTAACCTCAGAAAAAATTGGAAAATGAGGAAAATTTTTAGTTCACAAGAAAAATCATTTCCCAATCTTACAAGTCCAAAACCAGCTCAATTGAACAAGTTTAAGTATTTTTAATTAATTTTCTCTCAAAAGCTTCTCTGACCTTAGATTTCGGATGGAAAATTAAATTGACTATAAAACACTAAAAATCAAATTCCAAAACAAAAGCCCAGACTTGCTTTCGACAACCCTACTCCCGCGTTGTTTTCGCCAGTCTGAAGGCATTCGAAGTGACACTTCTAGGAATCCCCCTTCCTCCCCCTCGCTTATCCCTTTTTACACATGAGTGCCGGGCTAAAGATATTTGACGTGAGTAGGAACGCAAACAGTTTTAACGTAGGTTCGGGTGTTTGCGAGATAAAGGGCGCAAAAGAGGCGCACTGGGGAAGTCCGTTCACGGGCGGTTAGACGCAATTATTTGGGGTAAAATTCCTGGAAAGCCACCCACGCTTCCCTGACTCGGAGCCAGATTCACTGAGCTCTAGAAAAAGGCGCCTTTGTTTCTGATCCGCAGGAACCGGAAATTTTCTCTCTCCTCCTCCCGATTTTCCGAAAAATCAACTGTCAATGACTATCCTCTTTTTAGCTAAATTAACTGATGTCATCCAAAAATATGACGCGCCAGACGCAAGTCTGAGCCCCACACAAATGACAGGGTTGTGTAAGCAACGCAAATCTGTTCAAATATTTGATTTGAAAACCCACCGCAATCATCGTCTGTTCGGGCCACCGACAATATCATTGATGATTTGCGCTCCGGCCGGGCGAGCAGGTAGCGCGAGGGAGAATGTGGGGAGGAAGGAGAATCGAGAATGGTTGGGACAGATTTCACGCAATGGGGAGCTCGGTTTGGACCAGAGGGACTTCGAGACTAGAGGGGTAAACAAAAAATGGAGGGGAGCTCGGTTTGGACCATAGAGTGTTCGAGACTAGAGGGATCACGGAAATAAAGGTCCAGGGAAGAAAGAGGAAAGTCCAATATAGAGTAACGGAACGCAGTTTGGACCCTTAAGGATTTGAAACTAGAAGGACAACTAAAATTAGGGCCCAGGGAAGAAGGTGAATGGTCCAGCCCAGAATCACAGAACTCAGTTTAGACCATAGAGGGTTTGAGGCTAGAAAGTTCTCGACAATAAAAGACCAGGTAAGAACATAGAAAGTCCAATCTAAAATCACGAAGGTCGGTTTGGTCCACCGAGACTTTGAACTGAGAGGTAAAGGGAACTTAAGACCCCCTTAGAAGAAAGGTGGAAAGTCCAATCTGCAGGATTTGACCCATATTTCAAACTGAGAAGTGGTTAAAAGGGCTCTAGTTATTTCATAAAAATCCACACCATAGAGTTTGTTTGTTAGAAAATTGATTTTCAAGAAATAAACCCCCCTAAAAAAGAGGAAAGTCCACAAGAGGGGTTTTTTAAGAGTTTATTAACAAAGATAAAAGGGTCAAATTTAAAATTAAGGTACCCCTCTAGTCTGCATCTCTATGGTCTGGACTCTAATAGGTTAACCTAGAGCTGATACTGATCTGGTTACGACCGAGAAACCTCAGGAGATACCAGCAGAGCTCCCGGAATACGAGTTAATCAGCTTAAACGGCTTCATGAACTTCCATAGCCTTTCAATGGACTCCGAACCGGCATTCACGCACAACTAGAGACAGCCACTACAAAGTAATTAAATGTTTGAAACTTCAAAGTTTCGTAAAGTGCTATTAGGAAGTTGGATTGGAGGATGTTCTGTCTCTGCACTTCTTTCCACTCAAATTCTTCTGCGGTTTATGTCTCTTTCCCATTTTACAGAGCCAGCAAATAGAAAAATGCACAAGAGAAACACGAAATGAGCGATAAAAAGTAAATTAATTATATTCTAGTGGGCGTGCGGCAATTTTTCACAAAAAAGGAGCAAAACTTTTCCCGAGAATCGCTAATTATTTTTATTGCACTGGACAACATTTTTTATGGCAGCCATTCCGGTGTGCTCCGGGAAGGAGGGCACAAAAAAAGAGGACAGAAAATAAATGGCAAATATGCAAAAGAGGCGCGAGATTTGAGGGGAAAACGAACCTTTTGATGTCGTTGCTGAGGTTTTAATTGCTTTTTTCGAGATTAGATCGGAGGAATAATCTGGAATTTTGAGTGTTAATTAAAAGTTGGTGAGGGCATTTTGGTGGCCTGAATGTAACCCGCTTGGGGCCGTTGAGGGGAATTTTCGGTGTACCTCAGAGCTGCTTTAAAAATGTCTGAGTCGTTAAAGTTTAAAAATAACTCAGTTTAAAAAATTGAAATCGAATCCAAATCAAATCCTTTTCAAATAATTCATGATTGGAAATCTGGCGTTTTGAAACAGGCTTCAAACAAGGCTGGCTTTATTGAACAAATTTGAGCCTTTGAGTCCCACAAAAGCCGTTAAAGCCTGTTTTTGTAGTGTGAAGGCCTTTAAATTAGGTTTTATAACAACAAAAGCCTAAAAATTCAATGAGAAATATGTCAATGACTGAAGAAGACTGATTAAGTGATTGTAAGAACTTTTGACACTTAAAAGTTTTTGTTGCCGATCAAATCCCATCTTATCTTGTTCACCAGGGTCTCAGTTTCTTAACCGTCCCTTAAACCGAATCAAAAATCGATATCCTGTTTCCAACTCAAATATCAAAAAGCCCTATTTTAATGTCCATCAATTCAATTCCAAGTTAAGTCTTTTGAACACTTTAAAAATTTCTTAGAAATTTTATCCGAACAAATTTGGCTTTTGAGCCCCAAAAAGGACGTCCAAGGATGTCGTCCAAAGCACATCTACATTTTATTTTCCAGTGTCTCGATTCCTTTCGAGTCCCAAATCCGAATATCAAATAGTTCAAATTTCAATTCCAAAATTAAAGTTCTACTCGTTAATATTTTTCAAATGAACATTTTAAACATTTTTTAGTTCATCTGAATTGTTGTCAAGCAAATGATTGAAGAGATTCGGGTTTTCTACGTCCAGCAAGCCTCAAATAGTCCCCCTTTTTAACCAAAATTGTTTGCCTGATTTTAAATAAATTCGAATCCTCAAATAGTTTTCAAACCCATCATCTATTGTTACTGCAATTCAATTATGTTTCGACATGTTTGCAGCACCCCAGCACTAATTTTGTTTCAACCCCCAAACCCGCAAATCCAACTACGATTGAATTCCGCGCACACAACTCATGAATTGGTTCTCGTGTAATTGTAATTAGCAGTGACCACGCAATATTCAGCAATCCCTGTAACCACTGCGGTCAGAGTGCTGAAACACCAATTTCAATTATCGGCACAAACTCAAATCCTCGGTGGCGAGCGTATCTTTGCTCAGACGGCTTAAAAAGAGGAGATAAGTAGAATCGGAAAAGCGGAAGAGAAAATCCTATCAACATGAAAAGGGCTGGCGTTTAGGGAAAACGAGGGAAAAAGGTTCACACAAACATCCATAAAATGAATGATTTACGACGTTCTGGCGCTCGCGTATCGAGGAAAAAAATCACGATTCGAAGTAAATTAGACTTACCAGGCACATATCGGGGTCCGTTCGGCTGTCCAATGGCGTCTCCCAGTGATAAACTGCCGTACGAGATGCGACCTGTTTCGACGCCCGAAACAACCGCAATTTCGTCTAATTCGTGGCCTGGCGATGAGCTCGAGAAGAGTCGCGTCGATGATTCCCCGCCGTTTCCATTTTGGGACTCGTTGCGACCAGTTAGCGATAAGACCAGCCGTTTGGCTGATGACATTATGTCACTAACTGTAATTAGAAAAGAGAGGCCGTTTAATTGACAGTTAAATTGGATTTTGGGAGGCTGCGAAATTGGCTCAGGGACCAGCTTGAAGTGATTTTCAAGGAAAATTTTTTTTAGTGATTTTCATGGAAAATGTTTTTAGTGTGAATTTTAAAGAAAACTTCTTTTTTAAAATTTGCATGCTAGTTTTTCTGAGGAAATTTTAATGGAAATATTTTTAGTGAGATTTTTTATTTAAAAAAAAATTATGAGAATATTTTTTCGGACAATTTTATTGAAAAAAATATGCAGTTATTTTTATCGGGACATTTTCAAATGAAAGTTTGTGGCTTTTAAAATTTTTTTAAAAATCATTCAACCAATAAAATTTCCATTCATGCTGTTCTGGAATTTTTTTCAGGACGGTTTTTCTGAAATATTTGTTCAAGTTAAATTTTTTTCAAAAAACCATTTCCTGGAAAAAGAGGCGCTGTTTCATCGTCAAATGAGAGCGCGTTTGCGGAAAAACCAAAACTCTTTCATGTTTCTCTCAGAAGCGAAACCGCAGAACAAAAACAAACTTGCAAAAGAAACACTTTAGCATATTCCGGAAAGCCTCAACGAGGGAATTCTCTGCATGGATGTTAATTTTCAATGTTAGTCAGCAGGCTCGTGTCTGTGGCTCTCTTGCATTGTTTTCCGGCGGCACGCATAAGTATTTCTCGGAACTCAATGAAACAGATACCCAGATTCAAGCTTGGCCCGAGTAGGACTTTGACGAGGATCCTTCACTTTCAGAGAGAAAATTTTTATGAGCTTTTAAAGACTTTTTTCAAAGGTTCAAGACTTCCTTAAGCTTCTAGATGCGTTTTTTTGATGAGCTTCAGACTCTTAAGAATAATTTTTGGATTTCAGGGCTTCAAAAACTTCTTTTGCTAAATTTGAAATTGACTTTCTTTGGAGGCTTTTTTAAAAATAAAAAAAATTCTAAGGCTAAAAATGTCTTTTATTTCGATTCTTAAGTAGACTTTTCTTCTGGGAACAGAAAAAAGCCTATTGACTATTTTTTTAATGTCGAAAAATGGCTCAAAAAATTAAAAAAGAAGAAAAACACAAAATCAGGCACCGTCTCTGGCAAGAAATCGCTCTCGGATGCCGAGTCGTCCCTCCAAATGTGCCGTTAAAATGCACACGATGTAAAATTTTACGACTTTTATCCATAAATGATGCGAATATAAATTTTTGTGTGTTTTGAACATGCAAATGACTCTCAAGTTACGCATTATCTGCACGTTTATTATCTTCAAAATTCAGAGCGCCATGTCGAGTGGCGGGGAAGTGCGTGCGAGTCGAGCAGCACATGTGGTTTTCTCCCTTGGCCCATTAGCAGCTCAAGTGACGCCTGCCATGTTCCGGTTCTTCTGGCATCTGCGGTTACACTAGGTTATGGCTGGTCGGTTTCATCTAATTACACTAGGTTGACCCACATTTTATTACACGTCCACGTCAGGGGGGCTCGGTGTTGGGCTTTTAGGCAAATGGCATCCTCGTCCAGCATAAATCAAATTCGGAGTGCCGGGATGGAGGAGGCTAAATTAATTTGCTCGGGTTCGGTGTTTGTCTGCTGCAGATTGGACGTAAATAGATTAACCGCAGCGCCGGACCGGACTCTCCTGGAGCTCGGGAGAGTTTTATTTCAGCCTCCGACCACCACCTTGTTGCTCGCCAGTCGCCATTTGCGAAACGATAAGCTCGAAAACGATAGGCAAAATTAATTTCACCCGCCTCTAGTAGCTCCATTTTCCTTTTATTATGCTAATTTAATTTCAAATTAAAATTAAACTTCTTGTTCTTATCTCGCCAGAGTCGGGCGCCCCAGCCTCTGCACACAACCACCGGATATTATTTGTATGTCGTCTCATTAAAAGTAGGTACTTGTGACTGGAAAAGAGCCCCGAAACACGCAAGCTGCTCGGTGCTCCTCATTCCGATGCAAAGTATTTTGTACAATTGCCAACAGAAGAAGTCGGGCTCTTTGTATTGTTGTCATTTCGGCTTGATTGCTTGTATGTGAACTTGTTGAACGTGGCTTGTTAGCATGACGATGACACGCGCTCGGTTCCGAAGCCGATTAGGGGATTGTGACAGTTCAACGTGGGCCAAATGACCTAACTGGCCATCACAAAAAAATTTAGTTTGTCAGTCTTGACTTGATTTTTGGAGCATTTAAAACATTAATGGATCCACGCAATAGGTTAAAATTGGGGTCAACCACAGGGTCAACATTTACTTTTCCAGTAAGGCTTACATACGGGTTAGTAAGGGAATAACAATGAGGTCAAAAAAGGGTCAACAATGGGGTTGACATAGGTTTAACCAAAAGGATCGAAAATTGAATCAAAAATGGGTTGACAATTGGGTTAAAACGTAAAACAATAATAGGGTCAGCAGTGGGGTCAAAAATAGGGTTTGTGATTAGACAGCATCTGTATGAAATAATAACATTTGAGTCTAAAATAGGGTTAACATTGGGTTTGATGATGGAGTCAACAGTGACTCTAATGATGAGATGGGAGCTTATAATGAGTCAACAATGGGATCAAAAACTGGGTTAAAAATAGGGTCAGCAATTGGGTCAGCTTTTTACACGACAGATAAAAGTCCAACTTCAATGAAAAGCCCACACCAGGAGCCGTCCAAGTCTCAGACGCTTTCATGTCCTCAAAAGGCTCTTCAATCCATCACGACATCTTAAAAAAGACAGCTTAATGACATCATTACATAAATGAAGAATGACACGCTCGCGTTGAGACACAAAAACATTGATTTTAGTGGGAGATGCGACGTCGTTGGGGATGGCGAGAGCGCAGGCAGAGACGAGGGGAGACGGGGGAACGACAACAAAAACTCTTGATTACTTGATTCCACTACATTCATCCAATTACATTGATGTTGTTTGTTGTGTAGCATCGCGTCGTCCTGAAGTGCAATAAATTTTAAGTTTTGTCGTTTTTGCTCAACTGTTTGCGCAAGAAAAGAATGAACAACAAGGTCGCTCTGCCGTTTTTGCTCCGCACACTCCAGTTTCGGCAAATCCGAGGCTTTCTTTTATGCGGAGCGCCTCAAAAACAAATTGTACAGCTTTTTATTAATACATTAGTGCAGGACAGTCCCTCGAGATTTCCATTGGGTGCTTTCACGGCGCAGCTCGTGGCGAAATGGGGCAGCCAGCGGCTCAAATTTCAGGCTTTGATGGGAAACCGAGACTCGGGTCGAGGCTGAATGGCTTTTAATGGGGTCACGAAGACCGCTTGACTCTGTTTGACCTCAACTTGGAATCGATTTTTGACAAGGCATGAATGGTTAAACGTTTAAAGTTTTTTCGCTCGATTTAAAGCCAGAGGAAAATCTTTGAATAATTTTTCCCAATTTTTCTCCTTAACTACAAGTTGAAACTGAGCGTGAAGGAGCTCTTTAAAAAGTATTTCCCCCATACTTTGATAACCGATCGCTAAGCTGAGAAATTGTAAGACCTCAGAATTGAGGATAAATGTTTTAGGATATTGTTAGGCTAAAAGTTTGAATGAAATTTCAAAATTTAAGGTAAAAAATAAACATGTTTTTGTAAAGCCAAAAATCTTAGTTTTAAGCTTAATAAAATATTTCCAAATGTTCCATAGGTTTTCCAGGAAAATTCAACAGTGCAAATTTGGAGCATTGGAAGGAAATGGATGCAACATGGGCTTTTATAGGGATTCGGACTTCTGAAAAATAAAAATTAAAGAAATTAAAAACCTGTTTTAAGCGCTTCAAATATTTTTTAAAGATTTAAATTCAATATTTTAAGTCATCTCAACACCTGGACCTAATAAAAGATCTACAAACCGCTAATAAAATAGACATCTCTCGTTTCAAAACCAAGCTTAACTTTTGAAACTCTGAAATCCCAGAAAATGCAGCTCGAAAATCCAACACAGTACAGCTAACTTTGAAATGAAACCGCCAGTCTGCAGTTTTCCCAGAATTCCTCCCAGAACCCTGCAAAACACTCCATTGCAGCTGAGTAAATATGCAAACTCGTTTTCTCCAGAAAGACAGCCGGAAGCTAAGTTGTATTGATTTCTGCAAACGCGCCAGAAGCGCGAGCTCTTTTATTGACGGGCACAAACGATGGATGCTGCTGATTCGGCACGGAAAACATGCACAAAATAGCAGAATGACACCCCAGGGCCGAGGGCAAATTGCTTCATTTCAGTGCCTCTGTGAGAGCGGATTGAGCAAATGAATGGAAACGAGAAGACCATAAAGGAGCGAGGAAGAGTGGAGGGCAAATAAAGAGCGGCTATAAAATAATTCATAGACATGTTTTTGATGACCGAAACTTGGATCATCTTCCCGTTCTTCGGCAACTTTTCCCATTATATTCGCATAAAGAATCTTGCAGGATTTCGCCCATATTTCGCCTTCACCTCCCCTTCCGTCGACGCTCCGAGCTCTTCCACGAAACCTATGAAGACGCAAGTGATGAATCACACAATTAATGTTTAATGAATCTGTGATTCCTGACAGCCATCGCGGTGCTGCGTCTCGCCATTTCGACGAACGAGGTTGTGAATAAAATACACGCTAGCAGGGATGTCTACACATGAGTGACGCCTGCCACTCCGGTACTGATGATGCTTCTGTCGATGAGATATTAATCGGCTATGATGCTTTTGATGATGCGGCTCAGCCTCGGACTTGGACTAGCTGAGAAAGCCCGACATTATGGGAAACTAATTTTGCCTTTAGATTTTTTATAGCCTTAGTTTTCGTTTCTTCCAATTTTCAAAAATTAAGTCTTATAAAACCTCAAAAGATTTGTTTTAGTCCCTTCTGTATTTAAGATGATGTTCTTAGGTCTGAAACTGAAAGTTCAGCTCAGAAACCCTCACGTCTAAATTGTCATGTCAGTTTAAGAAATTGATTATTGCGCATGCGCAGAACAAAGTACCTCTGTGGCTGACTCTCTAGTCTCTAATGTTTCAAAAGAGCTGATCCTTATTCTTAACTTTCCACATACTCTCTTGATTATCTAAGAAGCAGTAGACAAACTTTTCCGACTCCCAAAGAAAGTTCTTTGTTGTTTTTATCCTTGAGTAAATTAGGATTTTGCTGTATAACATTCTAGCATAGAGGCTATTTTTGTGGTCCAAAGACTCCATTATTATTAAAATTCTAGAACCCTAAAATTCGAGTTTTATTTTAAGACCTCAAAAACAAAGAGGTAAAAGAGGTAGAAAAGTCTACTCGTGGAACTATGGGTTGGATCAGAAGAGAAACATAATTTCAGACCAAAATTCAAGGCCGTTGAAAATAACTCCTCAGGGTGAAGCCCAGAATTCCTTCCCTCTCCATCAATCAAACCTTTCGCAGTGCTGTCAATCAGGCGTCTCCTGGGTGCCCGATAACATGCTAGAGAAGGATAATTATGAGGCCAGACAGTTATCCAGCTGTATGAGCTAGAATAGGGTGTGTCGTAAAATGATGACAGGCACATAAAAACTTGACCGCACACGCATGGCCTGATTCAATTACGTAATGGCGGAATTGAATACGTTTAATCATAATTAATCGGTGTCCATTACAATTTGCAGTGCCATTGGCAAGAGTTGAACAATATTTACGAATTAATCGCCTGGATAATTTTTAGCTGGCCATTTACTTTCGCATGTGTGGGGAGGCATCTCGCAGAACCTTTTCCACAAATGAATGCTCGGGCCATTTGTCATGAGATCAGGCGGACATCCTTGACTCCGAGCCAAGGACGGACCATATGCTTGGGAGCTAAGACGAATATGGGAACCATTAATTAGAAGACTTTTTGCGAGACTCGACTCATCGCACAGATAGAGGAGGGACGCATTTTGCCATCATTAATCACATTTATGGACGCAATCTGGTGATGTGTTGTAATTTATAATTTAAACTCGAGAGAGTGATGTGGAATGCGTGCCTCAGCCCCCAAAAATGCCTTCCACGGAGCCTATTAGCCCACTTCCCAGCTCATCCAAACATCCCCCGGCAGCCGTATCATTAAATAATTGGACGGGTGGCTCACGTATCGCATTCTCGCTTTGTTTTTCCAATCTCCTCGCTCTCCCCGGTGTTTCGGCTTTTTCATAAGCTCATTAAATTATATATTTTATTTAAAGATGAAATAACGAGTGGAGGCAGACGTGTCGGTCCCGCCTCGAATCAAGAAAATTGAAGGGGGAAAACATCCGCTCGGCTGTTGGCTTTTCCAATTTTCCTGGGGAAACTAGGACTCGTCGGGATTGACCTACTTTCGTGCTGCACTGATTAAAAATGGGAGTTGGAAGCGAATCGAGGATTTGAGTCAGATTGCAATAAAACCTGAAGTTTTTGGTTAAGGTTCGAGACGAAGAGCTTTTAAAAACTAATTTTAAATTTCTTAAAAATGTGAAAACCCCATCTTTTTTACGAAAAAGCTTTTCGAGGACAGCTTCACAGGACTTTTGGCTTTGAAACACTGAGTCAGGCCCAATCCTTCTCTGACGGATGGATCACTATCGTATCTTCGGGATCTGCGTGATCCTCTGCCCCACCCCTGATCCATCTATCTACTAAAACACTTCTAGTTAGAGTTAGAGAGCATTTTTTGGGGTTGTATGTAAGACTTTAGGGACCAAACCGCTTCTAAGTTCCACTTTTTAAATCGTAAAAAATCAAGAGATAACCAATGAAGAGGCTGAAAAGCTTCCAAAATAATTTCCAATGAACTTTTTTGAGCTCCTGTTTACTTTGTGAGGGCAGTCGAGTTTCTCCCGAAATATCCCGAAATATTCAAAAGTCAATTAACAAACCTTTCTGATAAAAAAATATTTTTGGGCCGTAACAAAAAATTTTATCTTAAAGTTTTTAGCCATGAATTTCAAAAACAGAAGCCTGGCCATTGGAAATTTTTAGGTTGAAAAAACTGCTTATGAAAAGAAAACCAGCAGCTAGTGAAGACGACTGGTACCTCAATTTTTTTGTCCAAATCCCAAAGGTGTGACTCTTGGACGTCTTCTATCAGCACGAAAAATCTGAGCCAAGAATGCTCCCATCGGATGCAGAAGCAAACGAGAAACAGGCCATTAGAGCATAGCGGCAACAAGTTCCGAGACTTCCGAGTGTGGCAGAAACAACAAACAATGGGAGAGAAAACAAAAGTAGAGAAAGGTGCCAAAGTATATCATTTCCCATAAAATATTCATGGTGCACACGCTCATCAACGACATTCAGCATTTCATCACCGTGTGATAAATGTATGCTGGCCGACGTCATCGCGTGTGTTGCCGCGACCAACCGACGATGACGCTGCTCTTGGCATCCCGACCGAGCATATATGGTGGCGATAAATGAAAATAGATTAAATTCAGCAGCAAATTCAATTTGCTTAGGATGCTCCAATGTGCTGTTTTGCCTCCCCCAAAACATTTGTGCAGCGATGACAGCTCCGGACTCGCAAAAAAGGACCAACATTGTATCCCATCCTCGCATGATGAATGGTGGTGCAGCTTACTTCACGTTTCAAGGGCTTCTTGCATCCAAAATGATTATTTTCAAGTGTGGTAGGGCTGTTTGTTGTTCCCTCGAGTGCGCATTTTACACTTTGGAGACGGTTGAGTGCAGGCAAAAAATTTCATTTTGGGATTAAATCATTGTATGCTGCTAAACTCGTTTATGTGGTTCTTGACATCATATTTTTTCATCCAGATAATGGTGCTTGAGGCCTTACATCGACTCAACGTTCACAAAAACAACGTTTCAGATGGAAAACGACAAAATTTGATGGGAAACTTTAATTTGAAACTGACTAAAGTGGAACTTTTTTGTCGAAAGATTTTTGTTAAAATTTTACCAACTCAAATTAGGTTCAAAGAGCCTACAAAAAGCTTTGAGCTCTACTAAAAACTCCAAAGCTTCACTTAAAACTCCAAAACTGGCCAAATCCAGACTTTTTTTAGTCTTCGAAGATTTAATAAAATTCAAGTGGGCTTGAAATGGGTCTATGACAGTTTGAATATTCTGAAGAAACAGTTTTCGAGAGTTTTTATGGACCAAAATAAGACAAAAATAGGACAAAACAAAAAATGGCCGGCTTTCCTTCCGACAGTAGCTGCTGCGAAGTTAATTCAAATCTCCTCCTTTAACTGGATTTTGCAATAGATCTGCAGTCCGAACACATTTGGGGTCAAAATTGAGTCACTTAAAGCCTTTGGCTCTCCATTACACCCAGGGCCGTCGAGAGAAAATCTGGGCCCGGTACTATCAAAGGGAAATGTTGGAGATTCTAGGGGCCCGGACGCCGGCCCGGGCCCCCTAAAAAATCACGGGCCCGGGAGGTTTACCCCCTTTCCTCCCCCCCTCTCGTCGGGCCTGATTACACCTAATTGGCTCAACGTGTTTGAGTCTTCAGAGTTTTTTTGGAGAATTTCCAGTCTCAAAGTTGCCTATTTTGAAAATTATCTCAAGCTAAGACCGTTCAATTTTGACAGGAAATCTTGTATTTTTGGTTGAATTGGCGAAATTGGCTAATTTTGAAAGCAAAAATTTGGTTTTTTGGACTTTTTTGTTGCTAAAAATGTATTGAAGAGCACTTTTCTGGCCTGTAGACAAACAGACGCCCTTCTGAGTATTCGAAAGACATTAAAAATTGAGTAAAAAACGACCTGATTTTATCCTTTCGGGGTTTGAGATCAAAAATCATCTCTGGCTCAAACCAACGGAGGCCTTTAGGGGTGACATTTCAGTTACTTTAGGGCTTAAATTGGGCTTTTGAGCTTAGTTAGTTTAAAAAATAAGCTATAAAAGCTTTAAAAAAATCTTAAATTAGCTTTTATGACGTTAAGACAGACTTTAAAGGACATTTGAGCTGAAAAAGTGGGAAATGAAGAAATAATTTCTGAGCTAACAAAAAAATGCAATATTTTCGAGTTTTTAAGAAAAATACAAAATGGCTGCTCGCCTGTTTCAAATGGCGTCCTCGAGCTCGCTGCAGATATCAAGACGCAAACACCCGCACCCAATTAAAAACAGCTCCAATTAATTCCGCAAAACAATGCGTCGCACAAAAAAAATCGGCAGGCAACATTAAACAAAGCAGATTGCTTTCGCTCTTTACGAGCCCGTTCCCTCGTTTTATTGCGGATCGTCGCTGAGTGTGGCCTGGAAAATTGGAAAACAATGGCCGCTAATCAGCAATAAAGGGAAAAATTTAATGGACTCCAAATAATGTTTGTGCGCTGTTTCCCGGCCAGCTCAAAGTAATTTTTTGGCGTTTGGCATCTCGCATGTAGGCCACATAAAAAAGGCAGAGACGTGATCGGAACGAGGGAGAGGAGAACAATGATTGTGGTGATGTTACATAACATTAGCGCAGAAAAAACAGCAATGTAACAGCCGCCCACTCGGGTGCTGCTGCAGCACTTTCAATCGTTGCTGTAATTCATTCAATGAAGCAACGTGCCAGGAATGTAAATACGCCTCAATCTTGGGTTGAGCCCAAACTTTGTCAATTAGCCGTGTAAAGGGGGATCGCCTTCGAAGGTCGGGATTCGGTGACTCAGCTTCTCCCAGTCTAGGCTGATTTTCAATTTGTATGCTTTTCTCATTTTCTTGAGCTGGGACTGCTTTATTGATTTGGACCTTAGACTAATATTCCTAGACAGATTGAAACTGTTTCTTCACCTTCTAAGACGCGTTTAACTGCGAAAGATGCTGAATTTTTATCCAAAACTGGTTGGTTAGGGATCTTTCCATAAGCGTAATTTTAAAGGCTAAAACAACATCAAAAATTTTACATTAAAAAGTAAAAATACAATTCAAAATTTATTTAAATAATCTATAAAAAATTTAAATGATCTTAAAAATTATTTCAAAACTTGTTTTTCTTGAATGTTTGAGGGGCAGAGGTAGCCTAATCGGTAGAGTAACGGACTTGCGATCGAGAGATCGTACGTTCGAAACTCGGCCGAGGCAACTTCTGCTCAACTGTGTTCTTGGTGCAAGCCAAGAATGCGACTGCTATGGCGCGTACGGCAGTATAAGATGGGGGGCGCTACTGAGGAACTCTTGACTCTGTCAAGATGGGTCACAATAGGACCTTCGGGACCTCCGTGACCTTTGACTCCCAGTACAATCTACAATCTACAATCTTGAATGTTTGAAGTTTCAGGTTCAATTGTTTTTTCTGTTAGCAAATTTTCAGACAATTTTCAATTTTTTTAAAATTGTAATTAATAATAATATAGGATATTAGGCACGATTTCAAAAGCACCCGGTGATCTTACAGGGAAAATTTTTTTACCAGAGGGAACCCTACGTAAAAGGTTGTATATGTTACACACTGAAATGTATGAGGTGCCTTATAAATATGGCCACAACTGTAAGAGTAGCTTTAAAAATTGTTTCAGTCTTTGAAAAAATTCAAACCATTTTTAATAATCATTTTTTAGCCCGCAAATATGCTATGAAACACTATCAACTCTTTTAATGAAATTTTTAAGTCGAAAAACTCTTATTTAATTTTTTTAAAAGCTGAATTAATGCATACAAAATTTAAAAAAAAATCTAAGGATTTTCATCTGACAAAAAAACACAGTCCAGGAAATTACTAAAAATTCCAATTTCCCAGAAGGAAGCCACTAAAACAGTTGCAAAATTGGCATGTCTGCCTTTCATCCCAAAAACCCAATCAACTCGCCTAGCGGACGTCCGAAGAATTGAATAAAAGGCCGGCGATTGCGTCAGTTTTACGACTAGCCCTTAAGCCACCTCACGTCAGCCGGAATCCCAGCTTTGGTCGTGCCTCCGACAGCATTTTATGCTCTTCTAGTGCCAAACTGTCGTCACATCATTGCGCGAAATCGCTACCGTCATCCTTATTACTGGGCTGTTGCGTTGCTCTCGACATTGCAATTATGATGGGGGAGGAAGAAGAGCGTGCGAGTACCAGAGGAACAATAAAGAATGGGGGGAGGAAGGACGGAGTGGAAGGAACAATAAAAAATCCTATTAGTTTTTATTGTTTCAGAAAGCAAAATTCTCGCGGATCAAATCGTCCGTGACTCTCGTGTTTTTTATCTGCGTTCTATTTTGAGTTTTTGTTGTTTCTGTCCCCCGTCTTATCCGCGTCTCGTCGCAACTGGTGAGAGCTATTGACCATTCCGCTTTATTATTTAACTTTTCTTTTATTTGTTTTCATGGCTTTTACCTCTTTATTGTCCTTGCTTTAAACAAAACTTGTCATCTCGGAAGACGGGAGGGGGAGCGAAACTGGGTCGGCTTCAAATCCCCTCGGTTTTGGAGCTTAAAACTTTGTGGAGGCAGCTCAAGTCGTTCCTGGAAAACCATTTTCAGGACAGGGGTGTATGTTTCTCCTCTTTTGATGCCTTGTCTTCAAAATAAAGAAGAGAAATAAATTTTTCGACTCCCAAGCTCTGACTTTGAAGCCTTTTGAGTGGAGGAATATTTTTTTTTTCGGACCAGAAACTCTTGTTTCTGGTACATTTTCTCTGTAATTAGTAGCAGAAATATTTTTTTGACCTTCTTTTGAGCTTTCAAATTTCTTCTTTTAAGCCTTTTCCTTCAAAAAAGTAAACTAATATTTTTCTCTTGACAATTAGCTTGATTTTAAGACCGTTTATATCCAGTTTATGGTTAAGGATCCAGCAGGTTTTTTCTCTCACTTTCAAAAAAAGGGTTAGTTCACCCTAAAATGGAATTAAAAAAAAGAAAACACAGCCCCCTTAAATACACCCCTGGTTCTGGAAAAGAGCTGCCAAACTTTTGCTCAAAAATATTCCAACTCTTAAATTTTTCTCGGAAACTCAATCATAAGAAAGGGCGCAAAAGAGTTCCAGGAAATCATCATCACTCCTCGTTGAGCCATACACGTGCTCCGTTGGGGCTTTTAATGGCTGCTTTTAGCGTTTTTTGCGCCTCAACTCTCACCGGGACTTCACACGTTGACGGTTATTTTAAAAATTAACGCAAATCCTGTCCTCGGTTGTGTCACCGTCATAATTGGAATAACATTCAATATCGACGAGAGTAATTAAATTAGGTGCCGAGCATGTAAGCGTGAATGGGAGCAATGGAGTGCGAATTGATTGGTGTAATTGGGTGGGATTGGGGCGAAAGGAGCTTTTGTGCATGAAAAATTAACTCAAACCATTAGGGAACGATGTGCTCGCAGCTTTGTTCGAGTACTCGTCTTTTCCGCTCCGGTTGGGAATTGAGAATATCGACAATGGGCTTTCAGTGTGGCATAGAGGATAGGGACCAGAGGGATAACAAAATTTCTTGAGGGCTTACTCGCCAGATGGATGACGAAAATAAAATCTGACGACTAAAAATGCTTAGACATTTACGAAATAGAGAGAAAACGAAGAGCATAGAGATTTATAGGATAGAGGGATAACGATAAAAATAAGAAGTACATGGACTAAGTAGAGGTATAACGAAAGTGGTATAAGGTTTGGATATTGGCAGAAAAATTTGAAGAAAACCTAAAGTTTTTACTAGATACTAGAGGGATAACAAATTTGAAGCTCAAAAATCTTTTTTAAGCTTAGAAAAAAATTCATGATGGTTTTTGAATTTTTTTGTACCTCTAGTTCAACTTGTTCTATAGTTCCCATAGAGAATCTGGAGATAAAACGAAAGGAAACTCAAGAAAAAAATTGTGAGAAATTCCGTTATACTTCTAGACAATCTATTACTGATATATTTTAAAAAGGATTTTGGATTTCATTGTACCTCTAGTAATATATCCTCTACCATATGTCACTCATGAACCGAAAATAAAAGGTATAGGGATTCCGTAAAAAAGTCATTTCGTTTTAGCTCTAGTCCAACATCCTCTATGTCCGTCTATTGATTACATCTATTATTCCTGATTTGTCTGTCGGTCTGAAAATTTGCATGTCCAGAAAATCCAAATCTCTATCTCGAAACCCCGCAGACGAAAATTCGCTCGGAAATAGACAGCGAAGAGAGGGTGTATTGTGAGCTAAAAATAGAAATCCTTGGAAATACTATCCCCCACTACATCGTACGCTCGCATAGCTCCAATTGAGACCAGGAAACAGGGACGGAGCGAGGTTGCCTCGAAACTCGGGCCGAAAAGTGCGAGAAGGCCGTCAGTGGCTGGAATGCGAAGAGCTATGGAAGACGTAAATAATTGTCATTGTTAGTGCGTTGGCACAAAGAGGAGAGCAGTTAGGCAGACGGAGATATTGAGCCGATTGTGTGGAGCTCTCAAGGACGTATGAATAGAAGCCCGGGACTGTGAAATTATGGATTGGGAAAATGCGTCGATGTCATGAAATTCGGAGTCAGCAGCTTAAGGAGTTTCGAGGAATTGAGTGCAAAATTGCAGTTTGATGGACGAGACAAAAGGATGACATACTTAAGGAGCATCAATAGGATTGAGTTTAAGTGGAAATCTGTCCAGAAAAGCAATACTTATTAGCAAAATTTTATTAAATCTTTTGAAGAGGCGCTTAGACCGATTCTGGCATTTCTGGCTCATACAGGACTCGATTGAGAAAAATATTGTACGAGCTGGCTGCCAAATTTGACAAAAAAGCCTACTAGCTTCTCTCTAACAACTTTAAGACTCCTAATCTGAAAGTGATATGAAGCAAGGTTGGGCTCAAGAGTTCATAAATTTTCTATGGAATTCGTTAGGTATAAATTTATGCAACCTTTGGAGTAAGTTAGTGCAACCTAGCCTACTCTACTGCAAGTCACCTCAAAACGCAAATTTGTTAATTTAAAATGTTCGACTTTTTACTTCCAGAGAATCATAAGTTAGTCAAAGAAATTTTCATTTATTTGGTTGAAAGCGGTAAGACCAAGAAATACTGAATAAAATACTGACGCAATATACGCACCATAGGAATCTAAGAAAATTCATTGAAATGACTAAAGCTCCCAAAAATATTTTTGAAACATTTTTTACATAATTTAAAAGATTTAAGGAAAATTAAAATTTTTAATGATTTCAACATTTTTCACATTACATATTAACGTTTGTCTTCTAAGCTTTTAGAAATTTTCTGCTATTCAAAATATTAATTTATTGTCTTGTCAAATTAATAGCAGTTTTAAATTGCCCATAGAATTTCATTCAAAATTTTTATGGAGGGTAGACTGGGGAAAAACGAGCCCTATCTTATGAATTTTCTATTTTTAAACTATTTTTAAAAACTGAAATGGTTTTAGAATGTTTGTTTATTACTTTATTTTTTATGAAAATAGCGTGCTCAAGTGTTTTATTTATTTTCAAATTCGAGATCATTTTTAAAAAATGGACATGAGGGCTCATTTTGCCCCAGTCTACCCTGGAATTGTTTCTACGACATTAAGCAGCCATAAGCCACTGGTTTGTAGTTTAATTTAAACTTTTATTAAATTTTTGAAATTTATAATAATTTGCTAATTTATTGAAAATTTTTGGAAAGATTTTTTACATTTTTTGGAAGCCCAACTAAAGACTTTGTGGCAGCTCTTCTGTGAGCAACTTGTAAAGAATGTTGGATCTACGTGGTATTTTTGGTTTAAGGACCGTAAATTTAGGTTGGTAAATTTTTTAGAGCGCAAAGTGTGATAGTTAGAGCAATTACGGGAAATCCCTTCCCGACCCGGAACACAGCCGTGGAGCGAAAATCCCTGCAGATTGCGCGCGACTTAGAAGATTTGGGGAACATGGAAAGCGGAATTTTCGCCACGCAAGATTTGGACGAGCGCGTTCGAAAAGACATCATTTGGCCCGTCCTCTGTTCCTCCTCGTCAAGACCCGCACAGACACAAAACGGTCCTAAGCCGCTTACCACAGCACTTCCCACGATTATGTGACAACCTCAAATTAAGACGTATTCACATTTGAAATGAGCCCGGGAACGCGAACGATAACAAATTACTTATTCTCATCGCTCCACACCTCGCACCGTTCTCCCTTCCCGGCCCTTCTCAGGTTCTCGCATTTCATCCGCACAAATTAAGTAGACGTCATAATAACGTTGTGTTACTTGCCTGCTCCAGAAAGAGCCTCCTCACACATGGAACTCATTTGTAATATCGCAGGGAAAATAATAAAGTGCGGCATTAGTTTGGTGTGACAATTACGGCTTGAATGGAGCATCTGAAGCGCGTCTCCTTCCCTCGTGATTGGCACACGGACCGGAGCTCTCGCTCGTCTTTGAAGATTACTCAGACGTCGCTTTTGCGACTCCTTTGAAGGCTCATGATTGAGGCTTAGTGGGAAGGTGACTTGTTTCTTTTGAGGAGATAAGAAAGTGATAAAGTCAGCTGAAATTAAGCCAAAAGTTTTTCTGGATTTTTTTAAAAATTATTTTTCAAAAATTTAATGAAATTCGGACCCAGACCAAAAATTTAACGAAATTCGAAACCAGTCAGGAAAACTTTTTCGACCCGTAGGCTACTTTTAATTTTCTCTGGGGCACCAAAAAATGGAAAGTTACCCATTTTGAGCCACCTAGAGGAAGTTTTTTATTTTCTAGGGAGTTTGGGGCCATTCAAAGGCCTAAAGAAAACCAGTTTTGGGCCAAAAACGGTTATTTATCGCCTTTTGAACACCTTATCGCCATTATCAATTACTTTATGGACCTTTTTCTAATTTCTCATAAGCCTGAAGGAGATCTGGTGTTCATTTTAAAGACTGAATGATTAGCTATTGAAATCTGAGAAGGCTTTTTTCCATGAGAAACCTCCGTATTATGACCTAAATGGTCATTATCCCATTTTAAGGATCTTTTCTAAATATTTAAAAAAACTTGGGGACTAGAGAAGGAGCTTTTAGTCTAACAATGATATAGTTAAACCATGTTAAGCCTGTTTTTCGCTGAATTGAGGCCAGTCCAAGCCCTCATAGAAGGCTTGTTGACCTTCAATCGCCCCCTACGGTCCCAAAGTGAGATAATGAACCCATTTTCACCCGACATCCCGCCATAAACTGCCAATTAACTCACGTCAAATCCCCCAAAGCCTTTGACATTGGTCGACTTTCGCCCTAAATGAGCCCATTTTAAATACAGAACTTGCGCCAACTTTTAATTAACACTTAATTCTATTTGCCTCATATCAAATTATGTAATTTATGCCCGGTAATTAACGCTAAGCGCCGGCCACAAAGGCCCCATCCACGGTCGTCGTCGTCGTCGTCTGAGGAGAGGTCATAAAAGCGAATTTCTCAGAGCCACAGAGAGTGAAAAACAATTTTCAGCTCAGCTCGGACGGGAAAATGATTGCTTGTGTGTGCTTTCGTCGCAGTTTGCGAAAGTTTACGACATTGACACAAGGCGGCAAGGGATTGGGATGTGCAGCAACAACAATAACAACAACAACCAGTGCTTAATTAGATGAATAATTCATGAGATCAGCGTAGAATTCGAGACAAATGGGGTGAGGTGGAAAGAAAAGATATTTACTTTGGACAAAAAGATGAGCCCATGATGATCTAGGAGTCCGTCCCCAGAGCGATTGTCATTTGTTATAAATTATAATGATAATGGTTTATTTGCCACGCTTTAACCCGGCATGCGTCAGCAGGAACCCGGGAAAAGTTAAACATCTCGAATTATCTTCTGGCCCAGGTAAAGAGAGAGAGCATGGCGTGACTGGGCGACGCGCACTTGCCGCTGTGCCTTTGTGTGCTGACACATCCATCGTCCGCTGCCAGAGTTTGACGAATTACGGGGAGGAGTGGAAAGCCCAGGGGAAATCCTTTCGAGATATTTATCCTCTTATCGTTTCTGCCCGGTCCCGAAACACGATTCGACACTTTTTCTGCTCAAATTAACTATTTAGCTTTTAGGTGACTCCAAGATGGCGGTGATACACGATCTGACCACACAGCAATTGAACTTTATGTGAGCCACTCTTGCTTGAGAGATTTCTTGAAGTCCTTTTGATTTTCTTCTTAGTTTTGTTTATCCTATTGAGGTTGTTTTAGCTCCTCAAAGGCCCTTTAAAGCTCTTTGAAGGTTTTCAAACCTTTTTAGAATCTCTTAAGGCTTTCATTTGAAACTTTTTCGGAGCTTTTAAAGCTTTTATGAGCCCGTGGTTAGTTTTTTTAGTTCCTTGTTGAAGTTTTTGGGATTTTCTTAGAGTGTTTTTGGCTCTTCCTTGCCATCTTAGTTACTCTGAGCTTCAATCCTGAATACTAAGAGTCCTCTTCCTGAGCTTCTCTGAGCTCCTACTCCTAGATAAGTGAGTTCCTGCTCCCGTATTTGAGTTCTTCCTCCTTCTCTGAGCTCTCTCATGAAAGTTTTTGAGGTCTTTGTAGTTTTTTGAGCTCACTTTCTCTGATAAAAAAAACCAAGAAAACAAACCTTTGGGTTAAAACTTGAAAGATCCAAATTCAACGACAGACAGACAACTCGTCTGAAAAGCACCTAAACCAGGCTAGTGCCGCTCGACCAGCACTTGAAAGAGAATGCGGAATGGCAGGATGTCACCCAGATAGGGATTTATGCACGATATGTATGCCATGGAGAAGTTACTGGCAGCGAAAAGGGATAACGATGGCAAAGCACAAGTTTCTGCTGTCGCAGCAAGTTGCTTAAAAATTCGTAACAAGCAAAGTTTTTGTCTATACACATAGAGAGGAGAGACAGGCAGACGGGAAAGGGATTGTCAAACTCGATTTGAGACTTAATTAAATCAGAAAGAAATGAGGCACTCAGATAGCTCGCGTTTGCGAAATGAATGATACAAATTAGTTTGATTTATGTTCGGTTTCCGGGATTTGCGATGACGCAGAGTGTATTTTAAACACCTCCCACTCGGTCTGTCGTGACGTTATCTCAAAAGCGGCTTTAAATTTAGTGACAGTCGGACCCGCCTACAGCCAATTCCTCCGTCACCTGGAAACCATGTACGCACCGAATGTCAAAGCGTCAGCCATTTAACTAAGATGTGTTTAACAAATTAGCGACAAGTTGAACATAATTGATGTCATAATTCCAATTATAACTGGGTACTGGGGTGAGCTGGGAGGGGGGGGAGAAACCGGACGGAATTTAATTAGTGCTCCATATCTTCGAATAAAGCGTCTGTCAGGGGACTGACGAGCGATAGAAGTTTTAAAGGCTTAGACGTAAAAGTTTTGAGTCTACGGGGATAACAAGTTGGCTCTACACAGGCAGGCTATTGTTTTCTGCCTGCTTCGATGGCAGAACTTTGGAAGAAAAATGGAAGTGGTGTTTTACTTTTTTCACAATTCAGCTAATTCAGCGGCCGCGGAATTGTGAAAAATACTGTACAGGCACGGCTGAATTCACTCGGACTTGCGGAAAGTAGGTCTATATTGCCTCCCCTCGCTCGCAAGCTCGCTCGGAGGCAATTATAGCCCTTCTTTCCTCACTTTCCGAGTGAATTCAGCAGTGCTGTAAAATACTATTCCCTCGCTTTCACCAGAAAATATGCCCTTTCCGCTCTGCTTAGGAAGTGGAAAACCGAGTTTTGCACATCCTCTTATCCAGCAGTGATGTAATCTTAAGCGGAAAATTCTTTCGGCTTAGAGATCCAGAGCGAATAGTATTTTCCGATTGACAAGTGTCAAAGTCAACATTACATTGCAACGTTTTTAAATTTGCCGTTTAAAAAGCCTAAAATGCGACATCAGATGCCGCCAATTGACTCATAATTAGGGCAAGTAAAAATCAATTAAGTCTGGTTTTGAGAGTTTTGTTTGTTTATGACTAAGTACCAAGAATACTATGATTACAATTCGTAAAATTAACAAAACTACAATTAATGACAACGATGGAAATATTTGTGCCAATTTCGTGTCAGCTTAGTCAAAAAAAAATTTTTTTATGCGTCACTTTTGGGATTGCCCTAGCAATTTTACTCAAAGTAGCCATTTTTAAATTCTTGTCAACGATGTCGAGTGCAATTGAAGAAAGAGCTAAAAAAGCTATGGAAATGCTACTGCCCAGTAAATCCAGAGAGCGTTACGAAACTGCTTACAGGACTTTTGATGAGTGGATGGCTAAAAATCAGGTATAGAAGCATTATTTGTAGCGTTTCTTCGTTTTTCAATTTCTTGAAACTAAAACATAAAATTGGTAGATTGCAGAAATTTGTGAGGAAGTTTTGCTTGCCTATTTTCAAGAGCTGTCGGAAGTAGCGAAACCGTCGTCACTTTGGTCCCACTATTCGATGTTGAGAGCGACGATCAACGTTAAATTGGGTGTCAACATATTTTTTTATAAGTCATTAATTGCATTTTTGAAATCCAATCACAAAGGCTTCGTCCCAAAAAAGGCTCCTGTTTTCCCTTCAGAGGCGCTTAAAAAGTTCTTCGATGAAGCTCCTGACGAAATATTCTTGGCAACCAAAGTTGCGCTTATATTTGGAATTCTAGGAGCCTGCAGAAAAAATGAATTGGTCGAGGCTCTAGCGGAAAATGTTACGCGAAACGGCCCGGATGGAATGCGAATCATTGTGACAATTCCTTTCACTAAAACCAAGATTACCCGCACGTTCGTAATTGAAGGGTTCTTTGCAAAATACGTAGTCAAGTATATGGATTTGAGGCCTACAAATGCAATTTGTCCTCGTTTTTTCTTGAATTTTCAAAACGGGAAATGCACCAACCAGCCCATCGGAATGAATAAGTTTGGAAAAATGCCTAGAGACATAGCAGAATTTCTGAACTTTCCAAATCCAGAGAGTTATACAAGCCATTCTTTCCGAAGAACTTCAGCAACTCTATTAGCAGATTCCGGAGCCGACATTTTGTTATTGAAGAGACACGGAGGCTGGAAAAGTTCAACAACCGCAGAGGGCTACGTTCAAGATTCAATTAACAATAAGCGAAAAATTTGTAACCAGATTGCTGGTGAAATTAGTGGCCCCAAACCAAAAGTTGCTCGTCGTTTCCATCCCAAGTTTAACGAGCCCTCTTGCAGCAGCTACGTTTTTAGTCCAGAGGTTGAAGCTAATGGCGATGACTCTGAAGCTGACCGAGAACCGGGCGCTGGCACTACGACTCACACCGATAAAATAATTAACAATCTCGTAATTCCAAGTCAACCAGGTGCTCAAAATAAATTCATTTTTAACAATTGTATAATCCATAACCTGCACCAGCATTAGTATGCAAAACTTTTATTCTGTAAATGACTTCTTTTCTTATCTTTTTTGACTTATTTTGCTAATAAATAGATGCAAATATTAAGGTATTTTATTAAAAATTGATGCTGAATTTGCTGAATAAAAATTCCGTTGAATTGTACAAAACTCGGAAAAATTTGCGCGTGGTGCTCGCAAGGGAAAATAGAATACAAACCTCGCGCGAAAAATGGTTGAGTACAGCAACGGAAAACTTGCAAAACTCGGGAGCAAAGCTCCCTCGTTTGCAACATGTTTTCCTGCTGTAATCAACCATTTTCTGCGCTAGGTTTGTAAATATCTATTCCCAACTTTTACCCGAGTCTTAGCTGCTCCTTGTTTGTTTCAAGTTAGTGCGGCGCGGCGTAATTAAACTGGACGGGAAATTAAGGACTGGAAATTCGATATGTCCATTTTTGCCGTTTGTATATGAAATGGATGTGAATTTCATACGACGCAAGTAAAGCCCTAGTTTTCTGTTATGATTGAAGTAACTGTTTCTGAGCCTAAATTTATTCGTATGAGACATGTCTGATATGCGTGTATATGAAAAGTCTAATTTTTGCAAAAACCCTAATCTTCAATTTTTAAAAATTCCAATAATACGAAAAGAGCTTTGTTTCCTGATGAAAATTATTTTGAACGTACATAACTGTATGAAAACTTAAAAATGTGTATATGAGTTGGATCTTTCTCAAATCATCAAGTTTCTGAAATTTTAAAAACATTGTAAATAATTAGAATTTTTGTCAAAAAGATACTTGATCAAAAAACCTATCACTCCCTCAGACTTTTATAGACCCTGCAGAATATTTTGATAGTAGAGATTCTATTAGCTTTTGCTTGAAAAAACGCGCATTCACTATAAAATATACCCTTTTCAGGATCCTCATTCTGCTGGCTATCATGATTTCCTCCAAATTAAAATCTGACATTAAAAATAGAGCTAAAATAATGGTAAGACTTGTTCTACAAATAGGGACAATGGAAAATCACCGTGTATATGAAACGTCTGAACCCATGATCTGTTTCGAATAATTTGTATATGAAGTGACTACTCTTCTCTCTCAATATCTCGAGGAGACTTACAACTTTCCAGAAGCAATCGACACCAAACTGAGAGACAAGGTCTTCGTATATGAAAAGGAATTTCCAAGAATCCCCGCAGCAAGGGACGACGTCGAAGCGAACAAAGAAGCTACGAGGTGGAACAATGCGTACAAGACATATTTTCCCTATTGTCCCCTCGGCCAGAACGCGCGCCTCGCCGCATCCCCCGAAATGGTACATCCGAAACCATGAAAAGTTGACATCGACGTGATGTTATGCGCATACACAAGAGAGATAATTACACAATACGCGCACGTACAACTGATATAATTCAAGGTCTAATTACGCGATCCCGCCGCTGCCTCCAGCGCCCATCAGCGTCGCCTCCGACTCTAATTTTAGAAAAGCACGAAATTTAATTTGGATCCCTCCATCGGTACACCGAGGCAGCGGCAACTATTTGCTCGGGAAGGCGACAGTATCCCTTCCGTAGGAGACACCGAGGACCAATAAATTTTAAATATCGTCTATCACTCGCGCCTGGAGTCGGAGTGGGGTGCAAAGGAAGGGGCATGAGGAAGGCAATAATTTGCGAGTCAGCCCAATTTCGCGCGTCCGTAATGTTTATTGAATCATTCGGGACTAATTTTTATCGCGGGTTGGTCGACGTCTGAAGTTCGGTTCCAGCAAGTCCATAAATCAGCAGAAACTTTAGTATTTACTTTTTAACGGCCGTCTGCCCCGGAGTCGAAGAAAAAGTGCCCCCGAGTTCGTGTTCCGTTCCATTCAATTCAATCAACCCTTATCAATATGTTGCACAGTCTCCCTTACTTCTGTTGGCCTTTTAAATGAATCTGCTATCGATCGGATTTCCTTTGTTTTCATTTTCGTTTTTTTCCCCCGACGACTCGACGTGTTCACGCCTGTTCAGTACTTCTGTGCCGTCATGGGCTCATGACATTTGTGGAAAATTTCAATATGTGTGCTGGAAAATTGGATTTTTCCTCTGGCTCGGACAGAGCTGGCAGACTTCATGTGACGCTTTCAAATTTCCTTCTGCAGTCGCCAGTCTTGGCTAGTTGGAGTACTTTGACATGTGCCTCCGTGCAGAAAGTAGCTTGTCATGATTGGGACTGGCTATTGGAGATTCCTTTGTGCGCTTTTGAAGCAGAAAAATGATGATTCAGTTTCTTGGAGTTTTTTATTTTAATTATATCATTTTTTGATAACCAAAATGCCAGTTTTAGTTTTTAAAAAATCAAATTGCTTTTCCATCATTGCATCATTGCATCATTGCAAATCCATAATTTTTTTTGAAAGAAAAATGTTACAAAAAAACCAAAACTTATTTTTTCAAAAACTCAAAATTTAATCATCTCTTGCAAACAAGACCAAGAAGCAAGTTTTAAACTGTTCTGCTGTATTTTAAGATATTTTCTGAAGAGTTTTTTATTCAGAAAAATATTTGTAGGGAAATTTAGTTTTTAAATAAAGCTTAAAATGTACAAAGAAAATAATTTAAAAATCTTCTCCACAGTAATTAATGAAAAGCGAAAATGTGCATCTTTTATTTAAAAAAAAAAAACTATTAAAAGTCCGAGCTCTCTAGCTTAAGCCTAAGACAGGGCCAAAAGGGAGCTCCGAAAATTTTTTTACCCAAAACTGCTGTAAAAAACATTTCAAAAATATTTTTTCGTAAATTTAGGTTTAAAAATTCAGAAAGGAGTTAAAACCTTGATTAAAAGGACACGCTTCCAAGGCCTCTCGCCTCGTCATAAAATTTCCAGGGAAACCGCCAAGCCCCCACGGCCATCTCCAGACACCATAATGAGTCTAGAGCGGCAGCAAAACGGCAAATGACGCAGTTAATTAGCAAATTGGCGTGTTCTATGGGCCCGTGCGAAAACACTAAAGTCGCCTGGGAGGCATTACAAGAGCAAATTGAACTTTCCAGGGTGGCAGCGGGAGAGCCTCGGGCCAAATGTGTATTCAATTTCTTGCGAAAATACCCATCCATTGTGCGAGTCCGGAACGTGAGCCGAGTTCGGGAGTTGGAGATAAATTCCCACCTAGTCCGAGTCCATTATGATCTAAGCACCGCCACTCGCCTCTGGACGGAGGGTTCTCGGACGTCCAACTCGTCTGGCTGGGAGGTCCTGCACCACTCGAGACAGACGGTAGCTACTCACCTTCTCAATGATGGAGCGTTTTCCTTACACCAATTTCCACCACAATTATATTTCTTATTTACGGCATCACCATTCATATCTCAGATTAATTATTATTTTTGTAATTGAAACTTTCACCTTGTTCTCTCTCTCGTCTCTGATTATCGCCGTTCGGTTTTATTACTGTTTTTCCTGCTGCTTTTTGCACCGTTTTTAGCCTACAAATGGAGAAAAGAGGGGGAAAATCAGTAAACAGCCCCACTGACGTCACCCAGAACCGCGAGAACCCAGCGCTGGGAAATTAGAATAAAAAGTCCCCCGTCTTCATTTACTTTTATAGCATCTACTTTTCCTCCCTCTTTGCACCACTTTCCCAGCAGCTCGCGAGTAGAGCAGAAAATTCTTTTATGTACCTACGAAAGTTTTCCCCACGCACTGTTCACTTTACAGCATCGTCAATTCACTCGTGTCCCAGCAGTCGTTTTTTTTTTTGTTCTCTCGTTCGCCCTAACACAGGTTGCGTCTGTTCAAGGTCATGACGAATCTCACTAGAGCGTAGAGAAGGAGGACGAAAAATGCAGCACTGGCGTTCCGTTCGATGGCTTCGAGTTGGCGGCGGTTGTGGGTGCTGCCAGCAATGACCTTGAGCAGTTTACGTGGTGCCCAAAGTGTTACTGCAGTCACACGTTGCAGTAACATCCTGCAGCGTCAGCCTCTTTCTCCTCTCTTCCCCGGGCAATTTTCACCACATTCTCGCCCCCTTATTCAATCTCATTTCCATATGGATTGCCTTAAAGTTTCGTATTTCCTTCACTTTTGTGCGCTCCAATAAAATACCCAATTGATGGTTTTAATTTCCGTTTTTTTTTCGGGGGAGCACAAAACGTCTCTGACGCGGCTGACGCAAAAGGAGGAGCAGGCCGTTTTCACTGAATGACCGAAATTCGCTGACTTTTCGCTATTTTCGGTTTCGGTTCCCTGGAGTCAGTCACTTGCTCTCGTCACTTGTCGCAAATCTCACGCTTTTCCACGTTTGCGTACAAATAGTCCGGGTTTGGAGGCAGGTTCTTCCGCAAAATACCCTTTTTGAGTGAATTTCAGATTTTGCTATTTTTTCGCTGCCTTTCTGCAAAGTTTTGCGTCATCCAACAAATGTCAAACTAAACTGAAAGAGGTCGGTCGTATTTCCAGCAACTTGGTTCCCCAACATCCTCGTCATCCTCGCGCACACAAACACTCCCATACACACGCCTACTCTCTGGTTGGGGAGTTTTTGGACCATAAGTATCCATTTGTGGGAGTTCTTATATTAGGCTTATTTTGGGATAGTTTGAGGGCTTAAAGGGGTCTTCTGAGAGGTTTTTTGAGTGTCCTATGACGGGTCCTCTGAGGGTTATTTTTAAATGGCTTTTAAAGTGTCTTCCATTAGAAGCCTTAGAGAGTCGTTTGAGTACTTTCCGAAAACGGGATACTATGAGGTCTTTAAAAGGTTCCTCTGATAATTTCTTGGAGATCTTTCTCAAAAATCCTTTGAGAACTCTGAAAGAATCCTTCAAAAAATTTTCCAGGAGTCGTCAGAGGAGTTTTCAAGGGCCTTCTGAAAGTTATTCAAAAAAGGCTTTGGCAGAGATCTCCTAGGATAACTCAGAGGGTCTGTCAAGGCTAAGTACTCCCGAGGGTCATTCAAAGATTTAGGAGGATCTTGTGAATAATCCTTCAAAAATATTTTTCAAAAAATTTCTATGGGTTCAAAGAACTCTTCAAGGATCTTCTAGAAGTCTTCTAATAACTCCCCAAAGTGGTTCTTGAGAAGCCTTTTAGAAATATTCTTTGAGTGTTTAAGAAGTATTTTTCTTAAGAAACTTTGAAGCTCAATGGGGGTCCTTTAGAGGGTCGTGGAGAAGGGGGCCTCAAGGGTCTTTGGAAAAGCTCTCTTAGGGCTTTTAAAGGAGTCCTTTAAAGGGTCTTTTGGTCTCCTTTGAACATGTATTTGAAAGATTCTCTTGTAAAAGGTCTTTGAAGGAGTACCAGAACACAATTTTTAATTCTAAAAATTGCTTTTTTCCCATTTAAGATGAATTTGCAAAAAAGAAAAGAAACTTGTAAACCAAACGGTACACACTATCGCAATTTTATCATGTCTGCACGCGCTCTCGCAGCTCACACACGAGCGAAGTCAAGAATATCCGCGATGGTAAGAAGAGTTGCGTGCTGCGGATTCTATTTTTGTTGAAGCCCTGTAGGTATCCCTGCGTCCAGCGTGTGTGGCTGCTCTTCCACGGCCACGGTCGTTTATTTTGGGATGTACGGCACGTACGTGAGCCCTCGTACGGACGCACACACAGGAGCAGGGAGATGTGCCAAGGATTCAGATGATTTTCTCACTCACACACGGGCAGGTCTGAGTGTGGGGAGGAAAAGTGTGTGGGGGAAATCGGGAAAATCAGCAGCTGAAATGACGGCAATGAGAGGATGGCATGCGCACTGGAAGCCACTTACTACTCCTCGATTCTACGGGAATATCTTCATGTTCGAGATTAATACTCTGTTCTTTGGGAACGAGGCGAATCGACACTGCGGAAAAAATAGACCTCCTCAACTTCACTCGTCCCTCCAGGCGCCCTGTTTGGGTTTCGGTGGCATGGGTGGACCGCCGACTCCGTGGGTTGTTACTTGTTTGCGACTGTTGGTCTCGGTTTCCTTTGCAGGGTCGGAGCTTTCGTAGCTAATGTTGGACTAGGAATATTTTGTTAAAATAGTTTCACTGACTCACTTTTCAGGCCATAAAAACTTAGTGACTGTTAAATTTTTACGATCTTGCTATTAAAATTGTTCATGAACTTTGATCACTGACTCATCCGTGAGTAAAATTTTTCAAGTTCAAGATTATTTTTTAGGTAAAACTAAATTGTACATTTTTTCACCAATCATATTCTAAACATATTTTCTGAATATTACAAAGCATATTTGTGCTGATTTAACCCTCTAGCGGATAATTGTTCTATAAATTCGTTTAAACTTTTGTTAAAAATTTCCAAACTCATCTGTGGCAAAACTAAATTTCTTAGTCCTTGATTTAACAAAAAAAAACATTTTTTAATTTTAAAAAATCTAAATTTTTTTACATAAGTTCAAAATTGATATTTTTCAACTTTCAGTCCGAAACAAGACGGTTAAGTGTCAAGTGTTAAAAAAAACCTCTAGGGTCATAGGGTTTAAATGTAATTTAAAGATTATATTAGCATGCAACTTAGTTTTTATTTTTTAATATTTAAAACGGAGTAAGGTCTAAATGGAAAAGAAATTTACGGATTTTTTTACATTTTCAATGTGTGAAATGGCTAGGATTTACTTAATAAGTCTATAAAAGATTTTATTTTTATTTTTAAACGATTTTAAGGGTTAGGGTACTTGACTTTTTCAGTAAATTTTTAAGTTTTAAGTAATAGAAGGTAACAGAGCTAGGTTTAAGCAACCCAATTTGGGATGTAATTTGAGTCTAAAATAAATTTGGTTCAGCCAAGTATGTTATTGAGTAGAAATGAGAGAGTTTTAGCTGTTCCATTGCTTTGTTTTTTTGGAATATGACAGATCCAGGGGTGATTTTGTTTGAAAAATTACCACCTGAGGAAATGAATGGGTACTTCCACTTTATGTTTTTATATCTCTGTTTTTTCAACCAGTCAATTCAAATAATTTTTGAAGGGTTGGGAGATTTGAATAGCCTGGGCTCAACTAGCCAATTCAAAAGCTATTTAAAAGGAAGTTAAGGGCTTGGGTTCATTTAACCAATTTGAGAGATTTTCAAAAGGGATTAAGCAGAATTTTTCCGGCAGCATTTTTCCCAAGCCTTAAATCCCCATATTGAAAGCGCAGCCCTTGGAACGCGCTCATCTACATAGTTCTTGCCGTTCGCACATTCATTCATGAATTCCATCGCAAATATTTATGAATGACTTTACATAGATCTCCGGCTGCCAGAGACGCGGTCTGCCGCTAGCGGGAATGCGAGCCACTGCCCCACCCCTGGTCGACTCCCCGCTCTGTTTGCGACTACTACGCTTCCATATCTAATCTGGGCTACACGGCAGAGATAAGCGGTTCAGCGAGATATGATTGCGCGTCGCGCCTCGGGCCTCAGTTACCTCTCCACCGACTACAAGCAAAGATGACGATTTGCGATCGCGTCCCGAAGCTCAACAAGTGCTGCTGCTGCATCCCCCTGCGTCTCGGGGGTATCATCCTGGCCTGTCTCTACCTCGTGGGCACCTCCCTGGCTCTCACGGGGGTCATCTGGTCCCTCGTGACCCTCGACATCAACGAATCAAGCAAGTCCCGAGCCCGGTTTCCGCCCCTCTTGAATGACTCATTCCAGATTACGCGCTCGGCTTGACGGCCCTCATCATCGGCGTCGTAGCCTACGCCTTCCAGTGGCTCCTGGCCGTCTTTCTGCTCACCGGCATCCTCACCAACCGGCACCACTGGCTCCTGCCCTACCTGTGGCTCGAGGCCTTCCTGATCCTGCTCCTCTTTGCGGCTCCCATCGTCACCTTCTTCTTCCACCCCCTCGACGCCATTGCGGGAATCATTGGAGCATGTGAGTACCTTCTAAATTGCATCTGAGAGTTTGCGGTGACTCCTCATCTTTTAGTCATCTCCCTGTACTTCTGGATGTGCATCCAGTCCCTGTACCAAGATATCAAAGGCAACACAGCGACTCCAGTGCCTTCGGCGGCTTTCTAGAGTATTCATTTCCTGCCTCTTTGTGTGTAATTTTGCATCCAATAAACGTTTAAGTATCAGCTCGCACGTTTCACTGACCTATTTTGCATGCATGCATGCCGCTTATCAGGAACCCACCCAAAAATCGATCGACAAAATGAATTATCAATGGTGATAAAGAGCTTCGGAGCAGGTTTCGAGTGAGGAAAGTGATGTCATTAGCACACTCAATTGTCAAAGAGAAGGAAGAGCCGACGAGCAGCGCAGCAGGAAGAGACCAATAGAGGAAATCATTTTCATAACATTTCCTTTCATTTACAGCGTTTTTGGACTTTTAATAGAACCCACAGACCCTTGAAAAACCTTTTTTTTGAAAGTCGGACTTTAGGCTCCCTGGGGATATAATCTTAGTTGTATGCCTCTGAAAATAATTTTAAGCCTTACACGTTGTTCAAACATTTTCTTCTTTTTCCACAATTTTAAGCAAAATGCTGTCTGATGTTTACAGAGACAGTTGCTTCTCTAGACAACTCCATGGAAGCCACAGACATCTTTTTCGTAGAATATTTGATTTAATATTTGGATTTAGAGCCAATGGAAATTGGGTTAAGCTAATTGTTTTTGTGGCAACCCAAAAATCATGTAATTTTCACAAGACTTATTTTTCATTGTACCTATTACCAAATTTGAGCTTTTTCTTTTTCAATATTAGATAGGAAATTTTTTTCAAAATGTTTAAAAATACTCAAATGGTAATTTTAAAATCTTAATATCTCTGTTTCCCAATTTTTAAGGGTCTTTGCAGAAGCCAAAAGAGGAATATGTGATTCTTTTTGGATCTAATTTTAAAAATATCCTTTTAAGGGCGTTTCATAAGGCAGCACTTTAACGTTTGATTGACACAAATGACCTTAGCTCCTAGAGTACTCGAAGATAAAAATCAACTCCCCTTGTTTTAAGTGAAAAATGGACTTTCTGAAAGAGGGCATTTTTGAGGTTTTTCTCTTTGAAAGCCCAGTTTTCAAATTTTAAATTTCAAAATGGCCAAAAAATCGTTCATTAAAAGTCCTAGATGACGAAAGTGAGCCCCTGATTCGGCCACCACCTCGAAAATGCCTCAGCAAGCCCAACTGTCAGACTGCTGCCCACCTCCCAGTTTAAAGCCGAGCCGGAAAACGGAATTTATGACTGAATAATTGATTTTTAATGGCTCTTTTATGACTCAGAGCCACTTTCAAACGACTCTAGTAAACTTTGGCGGCAAACAATTGATTTTCCCCTCTACCCAGAACACTTTTTCCCCCTCAAGTGATTACCTTTTCAGGTGATTAGTCAAATCTTCAACCCGTCCGCTTTGCGACCCCTCTTGAAAGACAAACACGGTCACTTGGCTCGCAACCGGAGCAAGCTAAATGCGACTCCTATGTCAAAAGCGCGCCTCACATCCTCAATTAGGCTCGAGTTACGTGTCCGAGGATGAACGAACGCTGCGGCACAAAAAATGCCCCATTTTCCGGTCCACCAATGATGAAGCCCGACACAGGCGAAACAAAAGACTGTCGCAGATAATTTAATTTTAGGTTACATATTGGCTTCATTACCGGGGCTCGGCATTTGTCGTCACACTCACACGAACAGGTGCAAGCCAGCGTAAAAACCGACCAAATTGTGTTGGTTGGGAGCCAAAATGTATGATCAGCCACAAGACGGAGACTCATCGGAATTGCATCAGGGCAATAATTTGATTTTGAAATTGGCAGTCCATCAGCTAAACGGGGCAAGGAGATAGCGGAACTCATTAATCCAACCTCAAGTGTTCGGGGGTAGTTAGCAATGAATAACTCGCCATGAAAAATTAACCCCCTGCGAAGGCAATTTTTTAGACCTGCCTAGCTCTCGTGCGTCCGCCGGCCGCATACCAGTTGACACATCGCAAACAATTCACCCGGGGCTCCCACCAGAGTCGCGGCGCGCGACACGACGAATGTGCATATGACACAACAAAACCATCTCTGAAAAATTGTGCATACATCCCGGCCGTATGAAATATTCGGCTCTCTAGCGCTTGGGCTGTCGACTTATCTGCATCAGAGAAATTCACATGGAGCGGGCAAAGGCTAGCTGCCCACTGGATACTAGATTTTTTTTTCACAAAATTGACTTTATTTTTTTCCAGGAATTTTAAACCTAATTTTCCGACCGATTTTTCCGGCAAAAATTCCTATCAAAGATTAGAAACGAAAAATGTTGTGTTTGGACGATCAAGCTTATATTTTTGCCGATTTTTCCTCAAAATTTTCATAAAAATTGAAGAACCAGAAATTATTGGACAAGGGAAATCTTTTTGATTCAAACATAAAAACCCTTTTTCTTGCGTAGTTTCCTTTATTTGAATTTTTTCACGACAATCTGGAGATGATTGGAGCAAGAATAGGAATTGTCAGCGAGGAAAATCAGCTATTTTAGAAAGAAAACCGAAGGGTTCTTAGGATTTTTGTTTTATGGAACTCAAATTCTCCAGTTATGAGAGCTCATGGTGTTCACTTTTCGAATCTTATTTTCTCAAAGTTATATTTAAAAGTTTAAATTTAAAAAAATTTAAGTGTCAGGTATTTAAGGGGAAGAAAAATTTAATTTTTTAGACGAAAAATTCAATTTTCAATTTTTCAAGCAGTAGAAAACCAGGAGACTTTACAAAACACCAGTCGTCTACTTTGTGGAAGCCTGGAAAATTTTTCTAAAATCAGAAAAAAATCTCAGCTCCTGAAAACCAGTTTCCTCTTACCAAATACCAGACGTCTCCTTCATAGACCAACAGACTAAACACCCCAGCTCTTGATAAACTCCTGGCTTGCGAGCGCCTCTAAGTGATGCAGCAGCCAACCAGCTCGTGGTCCATCGCAGCACCGCACACTCGCTGTCACTGCAGATTTATATTATTTTGTCCGTCGCAGGCTGCATCTCTTTGGTGAAAGTCGCAAATCCACTACAGGTTATGCATAATGTACAAAATAAAATGCAATTACCCCCTGTTGCAGAGAGAGCAGACCAGCAGCCTAAGTGGGATCACTTGTGGCAGCTCCCGATATCAAAGCTCGTCTCGTATCTCGAGAGTCGGGGCCGCCTGGCAACTGCGGGGGAGTCGTAAAAGTTGAATTGGGGACAAAAGCCAATTGGAGCGCAAAAATAAAAAAATATGGCAATAATCCACTATTGTCTAATTATTCACACCATTGAGTTGTCGCGTACCATCGAGAATCGTGTCTCTCGGAAATGTAGAGCAGGCTCGTAATAAAAATATCGTTATGGCCCGGCGGAAAGGCGGGAAACTGCCCAAAAATATCACGTTTCGTTTTAATGATTAACGAGGTTGTGTGGAGAAATGATACTTTTTATTATGCTCTCTCATTTATCAGCCCCCCTAACCCGCAATAAACTGACGAATTTTATTGTCCCGAGCATTAGAAGGGGCGAAGGCAACAAAACGTTCGATAAAATTTAATATTAATCGTGTTTTCTCATCTCGTGTTTGCTCCGGAGCTGCAACCAAATCTGATTAGCTAATTTGCTCAATTTGTGGGTAGAGGTTTTTCCATAATTTGCTTTGTTTGTCTGTTAAAAATCTTTGAGAATCCTAGTGACTTCTAGAGTTAGACCTTTGCAAAGAACTTGATGACTCCCAGCATTATGTTGTATCCTCGGGACATAATCTGGAAAAAATAGGGCCATAAATTTTTCCTCTGGCAAAATAAGAGTTTTTAGGGCTCGTAAACCTTCCCCAAGCTTAGTACCAAGAACCATGAAGCTTTTAGTTTTTTAATAATAATTCTAGACAGTTTAAAATTTCCGTGTAGGAAAATTTAATAAACTAGGGCTTACAAATTTTCCTCTCCAATCACGGGAAAATAAAATTCGTAAACTTTTTATTGAAAAAGTTTTTTTAAAGATCGACTTATAGAGCATGAAAACTTGCACCTGGCCAGATACCGGCAAATTAAATTTGTAAAGATTTTTATTTTTGAAAAAAAAATTAACTGCAAAATACAGGGGCTTATAACGTCATTTCTCTCTCGGAAAACAAAAACTTGAATGGTTTCCAAACCTACGACTTAGTATCCAAGTATTGAAAAATTGTAAATATCAATAACAATAATGGTCTTTAATTTTCTATTATTTTCTTTATTTTAAATAAATGTATCAGAGGTCTAAAAACGGGAAAGTTTCACCAAATTTAATTTAAGAAATAAAAAAGTGAATTTAGTCAAAGTTCTTTTGAAAAAATTGTTTGGGCTTTGAAAAGTATTTAGACTTAAAAATTCTTCCCGGTACCGGTACTCAAAATACAGAATGTACTTTAAACCCTAAGAAAAATTTTTCACTAACCTTCAAGTACTGATGGTAGCAAACAAAGTGGAACCCTCCGGAGCTCACTCCAACCGCCCTCTGACCCATCATCATGATGAACTTGGTCTTCATCCGGTTCTCAAGGCTCTGCTCGTACCATCTCGAGTTGTAGGCTGAGCGAGTGACCTTGGCAGCGCCCTCTATGATGAGCTCCCCAAAGTACGCGTACACGGCTGCAATCATGATGAGACCAATGGCCGAGACCCCCTGGTGATACTGGGAGTTCTTTACGAAAAAAACTAGGCCCACAAAGGCAAAGCAGGGGAGCGGGACTAGCTCGTTCAGGAGCATCGGCAAGCTGAAGACCTGCGAGAACTTGCGAGTCTGGGCCAGGACTTCGACGTGCAGATCCACGACGAGGTCCATGAGCTGGCTCTTCTCCTTGTCCGTCTGGCCCACGGAGTAGATCTTCTCGAGGACCTCCGAGATGAACTGGAACTGGGCGCTGATGTGCTCCGACAGGACGGAGAAAATGGCCAGGCTGGAGGTGAGCTGGAGGATCAGAGTGGTGACGACCAGCGCCTGGGCAGCCGATATGAGCCAGTACCAGAGGGTCTCCTGTGCGAATCCGTCCATTTTGTACAGCATCACGACCAAAAGGCCTTCCTCGAGCAGCAACTTGGACAGGATGGCCCCCGAGAAGAGGGTCCCGTCGTACACGAAGATGAACTTGAAGAAGCAGGAGGCGAACTTGGAGGCTCTGGAGTGCGTCTGCTCCAGAATCGGGCTCCTCAGGGCCTCGAAAGCAGGGTTAGTCCAGTTGTAGAGGCTCTTGCACCAGAAAAAGAGGTCTCTGAGGTCCGCCTGTCTGCGATAGAGCAGAATGTACGAGAAGTTCGAGGCCGCTCCGATGCCCATGAAGCAGAGAAGAGCACAGTCGGCGAAGACGTCGGGTCGTTTCGTCACCAGATGCTCGTAGCTCGCGTGAAAGAGGTACAAAACCTCAAAGAGGGCGATGACAGAGCTGTGGTAGAGCGCGAGAGCCCGATCGCAAGGCTGAGGCTGAGCCGAGTCGCTGTCCAGTCTGATGCCCACGAGGCTGGCGTGGAACGAGAGCTGCTCCTGGATGTCCAGGAATGAGGGTCTTGAAGTTTTCATTTCTTTTGAAAAAAAGTGACTGTCCAGAGACAAGTGCAAAATGTATGTGAGGTTCGACTTTGAAACTGAAAAACAGGGAGCTCGCAATTTCGTACCAAATGGCGTTTCTCACCCTTTGGTTGTGCCAAAAGCATAGAGATAAGCCTAGAGCTGCATAAAAAAATTCTAGTCCCACAAGAAGGCGTATACAGAGGATTGAGGGGCCCCAGCAAAATAAAACTGCGTATAAAGGAACGAAAATCACGACTCAGTGTCAGCTCAACTTTTTCTGGAGCGATTCCAAAAGTTACAAAAAGTTTGACAAATTTTAACTTGATTTTTTGGTGCAGGTCTAGCCTCTAGGTGAAGTTTCTATGGCCGAAAGTCTCCTTGATTTCCAAGGACTTTACTGTCCTCACAGTAATTGAGCCATTAGAGGAAAAGTAGCTTGGGCGTTGCTTCTTTTTCGAAATCACTGGTTAGCTTCCATAATTTGTATGCAGGGTAGACAAAAAAGGCTCAGCTCGAACAAGACTGTCCTCCCAGTAATTTTCTTCGAAATCTGGGTAGTGTCCTTGTAAAGGTTTTGGGATAGTGCTTATAAAAAATTGAAGAAAACACTTTTTAAATTTATTTAATGGATTTCGAACGTAAAAACACCAACTTTCCAGCAATTGGTTTATTTTTTATCTTTTTATTTGAAATAAACTAAATTGGCTTACATTCAAAATATTTTTGACGAAATTTTTTAAATTGTATCGATCAAAGTTTTTTAATAAGAAGACCCCCTGCTCGCACGAGCTACGCTCGCCGCTCCGCTGAAAGCATATTTACTCATACTCATTTACTCTCAAGTAAGGTTAGGGAGTGGTGTTGGAGTTTATGTGGCCGAAAACATGTGACTTTTGGTTTTACCCCCATAGCTCTCCTCCCACAAAAAATATCGCAAAATCGCTTCGTAGTGAAACTCGCGACATCAAAATACATAGGTATGTCGATTGTCAGTACAATTGGCCGCGTAGATTTTGTGACCTGTTGTTGCATAGCGAAAAATTGGAATTTTGCATGGAGAATTTTTTTCCCACCCGCATAATTTTTTTTAGGAATGTGATCTAAGTGTCCTTCAAGGAGCTTTAGGACCTTGTCAGACTCAACACTCATGCCTGGTTTCGTTGAGGTACCATAAGTAGTTTTTTGTAGACTGAAATTCAAAGTTTTAGGCCCATTTTGTATGCGAAAATGCACCTTTTGGTTAATAATTTCTCTCCAGGGGATGCTAAAAATCAATCCTTTCACAACCTCTCTCATTTTGAGTCAAAAAAGATGTATGCAAGTTTTAAGGGCTTTACATAAAGCGGTTTAGAAATGAGAGCCGATGAATGTGTCAGCCTGTCGAAACGCTCCTAATTTAATACTTTGATACCTCAAGACGGGACTCCAGAAAGTCTGATAAAAATTTAAAATATTAAGAAGATTAAAGTTCCAATGATTGAAACCAAGGGCAAAGCTTTGATAACTTTTTCTAGACCCTCCATATTTTTTTTCTCGAAAATTAAAAAATTCAAATTTACAAGAAAAAGTAGTACGAAAAGCATAATTTTTTAAAAAACATTTTTCATTAATTTTTCCGTTTTGTTTGTCGTGAAGAATCCTGCTATACATTTTTCACACCGAAATGTATGTTTCCTCGCGTGCACTTCAATGATTCATGAGAATGGTGTGTAAACATCAGTGTGGCGGCGCGTCTGAGGAGCTCTCGCATCACAAAGACGTGCACGGGGGAAAACAATACCATATTGCAGCTTTGCTGGATCCCCAAGACCTTCTTCTCCCTCTCCAAGCCAGCACGAGCGCACGACGACGACGACATCAAACACATAAAACATTTACAAGTACGCGCCTCAACTCACATCCTGGCGCACCGAATTGTCGCGTTGCGAGCAAACGTGTGGGAAAACAGCTTCGAGTACACGTCGTCTCGGATTCCTCCGATCCGAGGAGCAAACTATAATGTTGTTATTTTGGTGCGTTGCAGACTCCACACTCAGTATTTGCGCTTCCAGCTCTCGGTGCTGTTTTGCGGCCTAGCCTGGCCTCGCCTGATAGATTTGCAAAAATATGAGAATAATAACATGATGATGCGGAATGTCACGTTGATGTGACAACAGCTAAAGTGGATATTCTGGCACCAGAAAGCTCTCCTCGAGTACGTGCGGGTGGAAAACAATTTCCTCTGTTGACGTCGCTGGACTTGAGGCGGGAAGACTGGAGGGTTGCTGACTTTCAGGAAAAATGTCTTGATGCCAACTGTCTGTCGCACGGTGAGATATGAATTTATTTTCCCTTCCGAGAAACAGCCAAAGACTGACTCTCTGGCTATCATCATCAGAGCTTACCCATGGAAGACTTCCCATGACTTGGAAGAGAGGACTCAAATTTGGCGAGAGTTTTTGCAGAAATGAAATTATTGGGGAGCGAAAATTTTGTTTATTTATTTGAAATTTTTAATAAAAATTAAATAATAAAATTTGATTAAAAAGTTCCGAAACCTAGGATTAGTGGAAATTCACATTTTGAAGGTTTTTGGGAGTTTGAGGAACCCGAAGGAATTTTCCAAAGTTGACCCTAAAGCCAAATTGGCCTAATTTTCCAACTTTGGACCCTCTCAGAGCCGCCATCTTGAATGATAGGCTAATATTGGTATACTTGACGGATAAGAAATTTAATAACAAAGAAAAACTTTGAATCTGAGATCAATCGGATGTACCTCAAGCTCAAACGGCCTTCTAGAGCGGGAAAAGTTCGAAAAAACACTTTTTGCCCTATATCTCTCATCTCCTACTCTTGTTTTTCCCAAGACTCCAGCGAAAAAAAAACTACAGCCAGCTCCGGGGAAATTTTGTGTTGACTAGTGTAAGGCTTTAAAAACTAATTAAGCTCTTCTTAGCTGTCAAGGGTTCAAATTTTGCTACCTAGTTTTTTTTTTGGTGTTAGAAAAGTCCATTTTCCGAGACGCTGAAATAATATCTGATAATTTGAGGTACGAGTCAAGCCAGAAAATGCAACTAGAAGGGCCTCAGAAATTCAGAGAAGCGAGATAAAAATTCCCGAAGCCCAAATATGCAACATAAAGGGCCTGGGCAGCTCGGAGAAGCGAGATAATATGCATTATTCAAACTCCAGGGCGAATTCCAAGATGCCATCTCTCCAAGCTGCACTCCTTTGTGCCTGCTGCCCGACCTGAATTGAGTCTATCTGCTTACAAATGTAATCAAAACTGCCGAACCCATTGAAGGGAATCGATTCCGATCTCCCATTGTGATTGAGGAGCCATCCTGCCAGCACCCAAAGAAGACGTCAGTCCTTGGGAGGCTCTCAACATTATCAACGTTTCAGTGGGCGAGTTCAGCGTGGCGGAATTCCTATTGTTCAATTACATGATTCACCTTTTATGATGTCTTCTGTTGAACACTCGCGCGCCGCCGTCTTTTACAACACAGCAAACAAGTAATCTCCAGCTGCTGTTTCAATCATCATCCAAACGATTTCCATTTCCACTACAACCTACAATCTACGAGCTACGACACGAGAGTATTATAATTCATGAGCATTTCACTGATGATTTCCCCCACCCCCACCCGGCTTGTGCGAGCCCCGTGCGTGAGCATTGTTCATATGTGCTCACATAAATTTTAAATTGGCCCGATTTCATATTGGCTGTCTGCTGGCTGGGCTGCTGCTCCTTTTGTGCGAGAGCTCTGGCGTGCTGAAATGTGCCGGGCTCGCATTCATATTGCTGCCGGTTATTTATGAGAGTCTGAGGAAGATTCCGAGGGAGGAAGAAGAAGGAACAAATTAAACATTGAAAACGAGACAAATGTGGAGCAAACGAGGGCAGTCTTCGGGGCGAATGCAGTAAATCATACTCGGGCAGAAGGGAAGCTGGGAGTGCGCTTCGGTGGAACTTTTGGCCACAAACTTTGCGTGCCTACTAGTGGCACTTTGTTGCGCTTTTTCAATTGGATTTCTCTAAACTCTCGAAGAAAAGGGCTTGGGCATAATTTAAATTTTTTCCTGGACCAGAAGGAGCCCCTTAATTTTTTTTTAATTTTTTAACCGATGACTACCAAAAGTTTTATAAAATTTTCTCAAGTCTCTGAAGCCTAATTTATTTAAGTCCCAAAAGACCAAAGACCTTTTTGCGCTTTGCTAGGCTATTTTTTTGTGCTTTTGCCCATAAAAAAATTTCAGAAAGGTTTCTTTGAAACTTTTTATTTTAGGTCTGGCATGTTGTTGTAATTTAAAAATAATGTCGTTTAAATTTTATTAATGTTAAAAATAAAAAACTTAAAAATATGACTGATCCACCTAGCAAAGAAAAACTGTTTTTTGTGAAAGGAGCCATTGGTAAAATTGAAGAATTATCATTGAATATAAAAGCTTTTGGAAAACCTTTTTAAAAGTGAAAAAAGGAATAAAGAAACAAATTTCCTGAAAACAATTTAAAAGCCAATTAAATTTACATCAACTATTTTTTATTCCTGAGAGTTGGAGCGCAAAAACTAAGCTTAAAAAATCGCCAAAGTCAATAGGTCACTTGTCACGTCACATCTTAGGATTGGGAGCACAAATGGCCTTACCAAGTCCTAAGACCCCTCAAGTCTTAATGATCTTTTTAAACTTTTTGAAAATATAGAAAACATCTTTTGACCTTTTAATCTCAAAACCCGGAAAGCACCTAGCCTTCCTGACCATTTCAAGTTTCTTCTCTGCTGATGGAACAACAGTCCAGGTCTAAGCACATTCGTCGTGTGGGGATTTATTTATCTCAATTATCAATTCTAGCAAAATATGGACTCTCCAACCGAGACTTCAACAAGTGGACTCCACAGGTTTGTGTCAAAAAATCTTGGTTGACAGTAGGCTCTTTTCTACCAGCCTCTGAAAACTTAACCCATTATCTTCCGAGAAATAAGTCAGTTGTGAAAACTGTCAGTCAGAAATATGTCAGAAAAAAATTCCACTGGGAGAAAATGGGTTAATTAGCCATTTTTATTGAATAAAAGAGCAGCTGCTACGTTGGAAGCGGGTACAAAGTCCGATAGACGCACTTGTTCTTGTCGTTGGGGTCCCTGCAGTAGCCTTGGTTATCGTCCCCTCCCGTCTGCTTGCAGAAGCACCCGTAGTCCTGGGGCTCCGAACACCTCGCCCGGTACGAGAGACAGTCGTCGATGCAGTCGTTCGAGAGCCTCCACTCCCTATCGGGGGCGCAGTTGTGGGCCTTGCATAGGTCGCACTGGAGCGAAAAGTGCCAGACACCCGCGAATATCACCAGCAAGAGTATCGATTTCATCGCTTGGGGAAACTGACGAGCTAGTTCTGGACCCCGGGGGTTTTATAGCGACTCTGAAAGGTGACACAGGTGCAAAACCAGAGCGAGGTTCGGCCCAGTTATACTTTATTCAAATTCTCTCCACGCAGGCTCCCGTGGCGTTCCGGCAACAGGCGTCCATGCACCAGCACTTGGGAGGTCCTGAGGCGGCCCGGGCCGCTGGGCAGTACATGGAGGGGTCACAGGTCTCCAGGCAGTCCGCATACGTCTTGTACTCCTCGTTCTGGCCGCAGACAGGCTCGTTCGTGGCGTAGTTCCACTCCTCCGTCGTCGGACACTCGGCTTCCGGGACGCATCTGTGGCTCACGGGGCTCCGTTTGTACCCCGAGACGCACGTGCACGTGTCGTCCAAGGCGCACATGCGGTTGCAGCGGATGGGGAGGCGATAGGTGTTGCAGCCGTCACCGCAAGTGGGAGCACAAGTGTTGTAAAACTCAAAGTCGGGGCAGCTCCGGACGTGGGCTCCGAGGAGAATGCTCGCAATCACGAGGAGAGACACAATTGAATTCATTTCGCGAGTTCGGGATTAATTGGGTCACGTATTTGAGGTATTGCGGCTTAAATACCTGATGGAGCAGCTCGCTGAGGGCCTCGCGCTGAAACAGGTTCGATATTTGGGTCAATGGCAAGGTTCTGCTACTTGAGACGTCTCGATGTCGATGAGAAGAGCTGGAAACCGCAGAGTATGCAGTGAAGTCAGTCAGTCTGGGTACTCGGGGGAGCAGAAAAATATGTCCGTCTGTCTAACTTTTGAAAATTGGTTTCCTTTTTGAAGACTTAGGACCCCAAAAAGCGACTTCTGAGGAACCCAGACTGTTATTATCAAATTTGAAGTTTGACAGCCCTATGATCAGAGTATTGGGTCTCATTTCAGAGCCTCTGAAGCCTCATTTTCAGGCTAAAAAGTCTTCATATTACTAAAGAGTCACAATTTTAAGTCCAGAGAGCTCTTGTTTTTAAATTCAATGGCCCTCATTTTTGGACTGGCTCTTTATTGGACTTTTTCAAGGCTGACTCTAGACTTGAGAGCCCATTTTCCAAGGCCAAAAAAATTTAAGAAGCTTAAAGTAGAATCAGGCTTTAGGCTTTGTCCCAGCTGATCCCAAAACGAAGCACCTGGATATTTATAGCCCGCTCATTCCGAGACTAGGTCAGCGCTTCCAGCTGCAGAAACACCGAATCCGGGTCACCGACCGAAGCTTAGCTTTTAAGGCCGCTGGGCCCTCAGTCTCGTTTTGGCAATGAATCAGCTAGCTCTGAAGCTTCTCATCTCCCTCCTCGCCAGTCTGTCAATCGCGCAGGACTCCAACGAGATCTACCCCGATTGGTCCAACTGCGGTCCCGAGGAGAAGGTTATGAAGTGGGACCCCTGCGAGGAGAGTTGCTATCCAGGAGTCTGCACAAAAATACCACCCGAAATTAACCGCGTCAAGTGCTACTGCAAGCCCGAATACTGCCGCAATTCGGAATATAGGTGCGTACTGAAGACCTCGGTGCCCCATAGGCCTCCTAGCGGCAGCTGTGGGGACCACGAGGAGTGGGTGCAGGGAAACCCGTGCACGAACAGCTGCGACTACCCGGCCATCTGCTGCTCAACTACGCCCACCTTCAGCCCCATGGACCCCCAGTGCTACTGCATCAAGAGCTACTGTCGCGACCCGGCCACCAACAAGTGCATCAAGAGACTGCCCTTCGACGGACCCCTGCCGAACTGTACAGTGTAACTTAGGGCTTAATTTTGAATTATATTTCCGATTGTAAATTTTTACATGAAAATTTGTCAAACTGAATGGTCAGTGCTTCATGTTTTTTACAATGTTTTCTCATAGCTGCTTGATCCTTTTCACCAAGTTAAGTAAATATTTTTGTGTCTCCAAAAAGCTCTTTTAATAAATAGAAAACCAATTTTTCTTAGTAGACATTTTTATTCTCATAGGGGGAGTTTCAGCATATTTGAGGATTAATTTATCGTTTGTAGACTCGAAAAACGTCTAGTCTGCGAAAACCAGGCTGAATTAAAAATTTTCTCCGTCCAACTTGGCGAGTTTGAGGCCAAAAAACCTAATAATAGTGTTATGGCTTCTAGGAGAAAATAGGAAGAACTCATAAAGATAACTATGGAACTTACGTTTTACCTAGCCCTCTCTCCCAGTAACTCTCTCCCAAAAGCTTTCAAATTATGAACTTTTATTTCTCTTCTAAAAAGGCCAAAGTGGTGAAAAGTTGCAATTCCTGAGCCCGAGAGCAGGAATAAGGTTTCAAGAGACGCCCTCGGGACTCAAAGTTTAAGCATGAAACTGCCAAAAGTGAGCAATAAGATGACGTCTCTCGTTTCCCAGAGTGTCGCAATCTCGTTCCCTGTTTTGTTAACCTCCCTGCAATCTGCCTCACACAAGATAAACGAACATGATTGCAAAGCTCAAATGTGTATTCGAGCCTGAGAAAACAAACTTCATCTTCCATGATAAAGATATGCAAAATACTTAGGCGAATCCTCTTTGTATTGCGAAAATAAATTACATGCAGATTGCATTTCACCTTTGGCAAGCAATGTAAAACTCCTAAGTCATGCCTAGTCTCAGACACGGCTGGCTCGGCTAGGAGCGAACTGTAAGGGAAATTGACTGAGTCGGCAATTCGTGTTTCATCTGTTTCCCTCCCCCCGAACTCCTCGAACCCTCAGACGCCAGATGTGTGAACCAAGAATGGCTTCATTGCGTTTAAACGCTTCATCGAATTTCGGGCCTCACTAGTGGCTACTTTCCCACTTTTTTTTGCTCGTCATCTCGTCAGAGCTTAGAAACTCGTTTCGATAAATTTTGACTTAATTTTTTTTCCACGATAAAAGGAACCTTAAAAATAAATTTCAAGCTCTTTAAAGTCAAATTCTTATAAAATAATTTTTGAAGCCCAAATCAGGAGTCGGATTTTGAGAGGTCTTCTGAAAAAATAATCAACAAAATTTCAGCTGTTTACAACAAAAAACCCCAAAAATATTTTTTCCTATACTTAACCCTATACTTAACTTTAAAATTCCTGTTTGACAGTAAAATGAGGATGGATAATTTTTCCTCCAGTTCCTATAACATCCTTAATTAGCGTCCAAGACTAGGTACTTCCCTGCCCATTTCCATGCCTTAGAAAGCATTAGAGCTGCATCTTTCAGAGCCACCAAATTTCTCGTTGCTTAAAACGCTTACTAAAATTCAATTTCGCGAACAAACAGACAAGTCACAGTTTGTTTAAGCAGTGAAAATACTTCGGGCACGGAGAGAGTTCGACCTGAATGGAAACTTTTTATCAGCGTTGTGATAAACTTTTATTATGCTTCATCTCTTAATTGAATTTTACGAATACGCAGATCCAAAAGTTGCACAGTAGCTTCCCCAATTTCGTTACAGTGTTACGCTTCAAGTGCCCTCGTGTGTGGCTGGAGCTCGTGACAATACATTAGAAAGATTGCGTTTGATTGTACCTTCAACCTTTTGAGCGTACATAGAGACTTGCTACTAGAGGCTACGGCAAGCAAGGTGGAACTTTTCTTCTAAAGAAATTAACAACAGAGCCAAGTCTGAGGTAAAGGTTACTTTTTCATGTAAAAAATGGCATGGAACAAATTCAAAATAAATAAAAGAAATTTTTAAATTTTAACCCTCTGAAGAATATTACTTGTACTAAAAATATTGAATTTTTCTGATTGAAAATAATCGAAAAAATAAAGGGTCAGCTTCAGAAAAATTTATTTTAAGGTTTACTCGTCCGCTAGAGGGAATGCTTAGTCTTCGGTCCAGTTAATCAGGCTCTAGTTTCAGGTGTTAACCCTATACTGGTTTTAACTAGTTCTGAAAATTTTTGTAAGAATCGAAAACAAAGGTCTTTTTTTGTCAAAGGAAAAATTGCCCTTGGGTTAAAAAATCAAGTTTCAAGTTTGGGTCCTCTAGTACCCAAGCTCTGTGGTTCCGCGACACCGGTTCGTTCAAACACTGTGGGCATCTCGGAGGTGCTTCTGGAGGTAGAAGTTGTAGAAGAACCGCATGCCACAGATCTCGCAGCGACTCTTCTCCACCAACCCGTTCTTCCAGTTGTGGCGCTCCAGGTGGGTGTGGAGCTTTGCCTTGTTCGCCAGCACGATCCCACACCCCACCTCAGGACACACAAAGTCGCGGGTGCCGCAGTGCTTCTCGTGTGACCGCAGCTTCTTCTCGCTCTGGAACAGCTGGCAGCACTTTAGGCAGACTTTGCTGGCGAAGTCATCGTCGCACTTGTGGGCAAAGTACTCGTCGCTTGTGAAGGAAATGGCGAAGCACTTGGGGCACTTGAAGGTGAGGCTCTTGTGTTTCTTCCTCAGGTGCCGGTTCAGCTCGCCCTGGGAGGGAATTCGGACGTCGCAGTGCGGGCACTGGATGTTGCACTCCTTGTTGTGGACCCGGGCCTCGTGCATGCGGGCGTCCCGGGGCGTCTTGAAGCCCTTCCCGCAGGCCGAACAGAGGGTGTCGGATCTCTCGGCCTTCGGAGTGGAAGGCTCGGGCTTCAGGACTGTCTTGTGGACTCCCTTGAGGTGCTTACGGAGATGTGAGCTGTCGAAGAACCGGTGGTTGCAGATAGAGCAGCGCTTCTTCTCAATCAGGCCCTTCTTCCATCTGTGGCGCTCGATGTGGAGGTTCAGGAGGGGTTGCCGGGCAAAGGTGGACGAGCAACCTGGCTCCTGGCATATCAGGTCTATGATGAAGTCTGGAAGAAAAATATTTGTATGACCATGGAGGCTTTTATTACAGGAGGAACGAAAACTAGCGTCCTTTAGGGGTGAAAGAGGCTGATTCTAGCGGGGAAAAAATACACTGTTCTGAGATTTTGGCTGTAGTAAAAAGCGAGGTTTTTGTAAAGTTTTAAAATCTTAGACCATAGAAGCTAATACTAGATAGAACAGGGTCTAAATATTTAAAGCCAGTTTTTCCTTAATTTTCAACACATTTCAATTGGTAATAATTTCTAGTATAAGACTCTATGGTCTCATGGCGATGATAGTCCGTAATCCCTCTAGAAAAGACCTCTTTTCATGACACCACGATAAAAGGGCCGAAAGAAATCCAACTAAAGGGGAAACAAGACGACCTATTTTGGGCTTTTATTTCAGGTTGAACGAAAAAACTCCGTTCTTACACCAAAGAAGCTTACACTACAGAGAAAAAATTTCACTAACGGTTTTGGTACGATGAATTTTCTTTCCCCCTCTAGAATAACCCTCTATGGCGCCAGTTTAAAATATTGCAGTAAGCCCAAAAACAATTGGCCGTTTCTCCCCCTCTAGATATGACTCTCTAGGCCCGAGACTCACCAGGAAAGTGTGCCTTCTTGAGGTGTCTCTGGATGTCCGCCAGATTCTCCTCCCGCTGCGAGCACACGTGGCACTCGAAACGACGATACTCCACTTCGGGGAACTCCGTGGCCTCCACCAAGGTCGCCAGGTGCGTCAGGACCTCGTGCTCGAACCTCCCAAACGAGTCCTCGAAGGTGCTGCCACAGAAGCAGCACACCTTCTCGAGGCTCTCGTTGCGCTGGTCGTAGAACCTCTTGAACTCCCGGGACCGGAACTTGACCTCCACCTCGGTCTTCGGGTCTTCCGTCGGCAGCGTCGTCAGATGGGTTTCCTTCTCGTGCCGGAACCGCTGGTCGCAGGACAGGAAGGCGCGGTGGCAGAAGAAGCACGTCAGAGCCTCGGAGCTCCGGAGGTCGGCCTCAAGCGGAGAGGGCTTCTTATCCACGGAATGGCTTTTGAGTCTCGATTTCCTGGATGACCTTGAAGGTTTGGGAGCCTGCTCCTCTCCCTCAGATGCTGTTTCATTCTGGAAGTCCTGATTATGGTCGTCATAGTCCTGGAAGAAGTCCTGTTCCACGAAAACTTTGATCTCCTCCGACTCCTGCTTGATCCAAGTCTGATCTGACGAAGAGACGATTCTCTGAGGCTCGTTTTCCTGCTTCGCTCTAGCTCTCCCTTGACTCCCGGAATGTGACTGAATGCTTTCTAGAAAAGACGGGGCTTTTAGTTCATGTCAGAGCGAATGTCTACCTCAAACTCACCTGAGGTGGGAGGAAGATCCCAAGGTCCTTTGGAAGATTGGTCAGGATCCGATTTCTGGAGGGGCATTTCCAGGAACAGGTCCATGAGGTCCACGAGGGAGGTCCCTGTGTTGCCCCCGTGCATAGCGTCTTGGAATAAAATATCCGCACTCATCTTAAAAACTATTAAAATATTGCACAAAAATTACTTCGAATGTTTACGTTTCTTTGTACGTGCGCGTGTGTGCCATAGGTTGTACGTGAGTGTGTGTTTTGTTGACAAACAACAAATTTTATCCCGGCGAGTTTTCGTGGTTTTTGGCCGGAAAAACCTCTTTTAACTTAAAAAAAAGATTTCCAGGAAGAAAAAGGACATTCAAGGACGCAAGAGAGGAAACTGGAGAGGAAAAATGAACTCCATGGAGCAAATTCACGTGAATCTGGAGGCTCACCGGGACAAATTCTACCCAGTCTCGACGATGTCTCCGGAAGTCTCGGAGTTCTTCAGCTTCTACGCCCCCCGTGAAGGCAAATCCTCAGCAGCTTTCAGGTTCATTGACCCCGAGACGGGACTGCTTGACTGGCTCGAGGTGAACCGGCACCTGGACCTCCACAAGCTGGCCGCAGACGAGCTCGGAGAGAGTCTCAGTGACAAGGACTTTTGCGCCTCCAGGATCGGGCTGCTCGGCGATGTCTTGCACGAGGTTCACGAGTTCTTCGAGGACACGGGAGAGGACTTCCTAGAGGGGATCTTGCTGGAGAACACGAGCTGGACGAACAGGAGTGAGGACCTCATCAAGGCTTTTTCGAACAAGCTCGGTGAGGACACGAAGTTCGGCTTTGACACGCTTCTATTCACCTCGGTACTGGAGTTTGCTGTTGGAAATGTGAGTTTTAAATTGTTTTAGGCTTTCAGATGATAATAAGGGGCTTTGGGGCTTTTTTCATGGGCATATAAGGCTTTTAAGAAGCCTTTTTTGCAAAAATATTTTTTCGAGCTTATTTTGAACGCCCCTAAAATTCTGTTTTCCAGGTATTTTTCTCCCTGACCGGAAAAAACCCACCTCATCTCCTCAAGGACCTGCTCAGGAGCCCGGAAATCAACGAGTTCTTCAGTGAAATGGTGAGAGCAGTCCTCAAACTCCCTCCAGTACTCTTATTCCCATTCCAGATGCCGCTCACGAGGTACCTCCTGGGCTCCCCGACGTCCGTCAACCTCCGGAACATCTTCTGGCACGGCTTCCCGCGAGTCTACGAGATCGACGAGGCCTACCCCAACCTCGTGCTGCTCCTCCTCGTCAACATGGGCAAGAAGCTCAGTGACAGCAGTCTCGTGCTCATCTCCCGACCCCCCTCCCTCGACTCCCTTGCCAAGATGGAGCTCATACACGTCACTTCGGACTGGATGGAGTCCAAGCTCGTGACCTTCCTCAAGGTCATATGCAGCTCCCGCACCCTCCTCGACTACCACAAGATGTTCTGGGTGCGGGCCATCCACTGCTACTTGGATGGGAGCCAGTACGGAGAGGCCCTCCTGCTTATCTTGCCGCAGCTCGAGATGATGCTTCGGCTGCTGTATGGCGCTGCAAACGACCTTGAAGTGAGTGCCAAGGTCGATCAGTACTACATAATTCTGGACACGATCCTGGAGAAGGAGACGGCGCTCCAGAGACCCAACGAGCTGCTCTCCATCATGGACGACTCGACTCTGTCCCTCATGTACGACCTGTTTGTGTCTCCCAGAGGCCCCAGGATACGCGACCGGCTGAGCCACGGGGAGCTGCCTCTGAGCCTCGTCTCCCAAGACGTCGCCAGGACCGTTTTCCTCTTCGTTTTCCACGTCATCTCGCAGTTTGACTCCATAATCGAGCTCCCGACGCTGATTTCGGGCTACCAGAGCGTCTTTCACCCCGTCTCGGAGCTCTTCGGCAAGACAGAGGACCTTCAGAGGGCGCTGGATGACTTGTACGACATGAAGCTGCCGGAAGAGCTGGCCCCGGGGGTTCTGCTGGGGGCTGACGGCGAGAAGAGGTTCCCCCCGACGGTCTGGAAGTACAAGGAGGTGGTGCTGAGTGTAGAGAACAGCGCCACCTACCTTCGAGGACTCGCGTTCGACCGAGAGATTGCGAATCTACTGATTCAGGTGCTGGAGAACGCTCTGGAAGGAGCGAGGAACTTCAAGGAGGCCATAAGGACGCGAAGTGAGGAGCTCCAGAGCCACACTCTGAGCAGTGCGAGGCGGAAAACGTTCGAGAGCATGGTCAAGCACTTTGACGAGATCTGCCTGGGGCTCCTGATCCTGCTCTGTATCTGCAAGAGAGCCACTTTCGAGAAGCTCTTCATGAAGGAGCTCTCAGCGGACGAGAGGAGTTTGTGCTTAAGGTGACTTTTGGGAGACTCTTATTGACATTTTATTGAGACATTTTTTTCAGGGACTTCAAGAAAGCTCTCAAGTGGGCAGAGAACCTGCAAAAGTATCTTAATGTGAAAAACAACGAGTGGGAGTCAGCATGCGAGACTACGAAGCTGCTGCTGGAACTTTTTGATGGACAGAAATAAGCGCTTTTAAAATTTAACGATCTTTCTTTTTCGGTTGTCAAAACTGGGCTCTTTTTAGCTATGAAGAGTGGGTCTCTTTGGCTACAAAAAATGGGCCTCTTTGAGGTCCTTTTAAAGCTCTTTATGAACACATTATTGGCTCCTTTGGATTTTTTTTTGAGATTTTAGGTAACTTTAAGGCTCTTAAAATCTCAGTTGTGCTAAGGTCATTGATGTTATAACTGCAGGAGGTAGAGGGGTACGAAATCTGACGTACTTTTACTGAACTTTTGAGCTTTTTTGAGAATTTGCAGTGTTGCGGAATAATTTTACATCCTAGAAACATAACAGCTGATTTTCAGCGAAAATCGTACTTTTTTGTTTTTTTTCTGAAAAATAAATTGGAGCTTAACTTCATGAAAAAATCTGAATAATGTCTTTTTATTAAATTGAGTAAATCAAATAAAGTTTTAAGTAAAATTAAATAATCCTCGAGAGCTACTTTCAAATCTCAAAAGCCTCAGCAGACCCCCAACCCTCTAACTATGTACGTTTTATTTAAATTTTTAAATTTATTCATTCCTTCAAGTTGGCGTCTATACAAAAAAATTCATGCTTCATGGAAAAACTCAAATTTCAGTCCGGGCTGGGGACATGCTTGTGGACGCCCTTGAGGTGCTTGTTGAGGTGGAAGTTGTCGAAGAACCGGTTGCCGCAGAGCTCACATCTCTTCTTCTCAATCAGCCCCTTCTGCCACTTGTGTCTCTCATAGTGCGCGTTGAGCTTCTTTCTCTTCTTGAAGACAGCCCCGCATCCCGGCTCCTCGCACACCAGCTCGAACCCACACAGCTTTTCGTGCGCCCGAAGCTTG